>VYZP01014200.1:25249-36278 GCA_013400635.1 Hypocryptadius cinnamomeus
GATGGATGATGGATGGATGGATGATGGATGGATGGATGGATGGATGATGGATGGATGATGGATGGAGGGATGAATGGATGGATGGATGGATGATGGATGGATGGATGATGAATGGATGGATGGATGGATGGATGGATGGATGCTCCCTGCTCTTGGGAGCTCCTTCTTGGTGTGTCAGCCACCAAAAGGGTTCAGTTCTGCTTTTAACAGTCCATGGAATGACAGAATCACAAAATTGTTTAGGTGGGAAAAGCTCTTTCGGACCATTGAGTCCCCCAGCGCTGCCAAGGCCAGCACTGCCCCACGTCCCCAAGTGCCACATCCACAGGGCTTTTAAACCCCTCCAGCAATGGGGACTCCACCCCTGCCCTGGGCAGCTGTGCCAGGGCTGGAGAACCCTTTCCATGATGAAATTTTCCCTAAAATCCAGTTTAAGCCCTGCTTAAACCTCCCCTGAAGAAATCTCCTGGGCTTTCCACCAGGTGAGCATAGCGCTGCCTGAGAAGAAGCCAAATCAAAAGACAGTGACATTTCCCATTAAAGACAGGTTTAGGATAGTTTGGAGCAGTTAATGGGGACATTTCCCATTAAAGACAGGTTTAGGATAGTTTGGAGGAGTTAATGGGGACATTTCCCATTAAAGACAGGTTTAGGATAGTTTGGAGGAGTTAATGGGGACATTTCCCATTAAAGACAGGTTTAGGATAGTTTGGAGCAGTTAATGGGGACATTTCCCATTAGGGACAGGTTTAGGATAGTTTGGAGGAGTTAATGGGGACATTTCCCATTAAAGACAGGTTTAGGATAGTTTGGAGGAGTTAATGGGGACATTTTCCATTAAAGACAGGTTTAGAGGAGTTAATGAACGAGAGGAGACCTCGTTCCTGGAGAAAGAAGGCAATAGAAGTTTGTTACTCCTGGGAGCAGCTTCCACCTCGGAGTATCTGTAAGCACAGGGGTTGCACTGCCTGTGTAACTCCTCCATCAGGTATTTACTCCTCTCACAACCCTGCTTTCCCAGCTCTGAGGGTGACCTCTCCCAGAGCCTGGCCACGAGCTCAGGTGACTTCAAAGTGCTGCCTGGAAATCCAGGGGTGGCTGCAGGGCTCCTGCTCCTGCTCCTGTTCCCACGCGGGTGTCCCGTGGCTCCACATCCGACAAGGAAGGTGATCAAAGGTACAACAACCTCCAGCAGGGTGAGAGAACAGGGCCGGGAGAGCTCTTTTATCTCGGGCACACTGTAAAATATGTTAATAATTGCGAGCATCCAAGGACAAAGAGATGGCACTTGAAAGGGAGGTGAGAGAATGGCACGGGTTTTATGAGGGGCTGTTTGCAGAGCGAGGAAATCAAACAAATCTTTCGTTTGACACTGAGCATATGAAAGAAGTGTAAAGCAATTCTTAATGAGATTGATGCCCAAGGCAAAGTGCTTTCTCTGGCTTTTTTTTTTTTTCTTTCTTTTTTTTTTTTTTTAACTTAAATAGAAAATAAAATAAGGGATGATTTGAAATCCTGTGGCCAGCTGGTGTGAACAGCCCTGAAGGTTGGAAGGTTTGCCTTGAAGAGGAGCCCGGGCTGAGGGGCTCTCTCTCAGTTTGGAATCTCCTATGGCTCTGGGATAACCAGGAATTCTCCTTGGATGCTCCACAGGGCATCTCAGAAAGCCCCAGAATTTGGGGCATGACAGAGAAGCAGTTTGGTGCTTTATTTTTGTTTTCCTGAGAATAATTCCCTGTTCTCCTGACAGCACCAATTTACTGACACCCTGTATGGCACCCTGAATTAGTGTTTTAGCCCCCACCCACCCCAAATCCCTTCCTCAGGTGTGTCTCTTCTGCAGGAGATGCCTGAGCCTTTAAATCTGGCCATTTAGCAGCCCTGAGCACAGAACGCACAAGCACTTTCCTCTGCTGAGCTTGCTGGTCATGAAAATACCATTTTTTTGGTGTGCTTGGTGAGTTCAGAGCAATTTTACAACTTCTTTAGACTTTTATCTGTATTTTATCAGCTGCTGGGTGGAGATAACGTTGGGGTTTTTGGGTGCGGTATTTGAACAACCACAAAATTCTCATGGATAACAAAAAAGGAAACTCAGCAAATATTCTACAGATATTTTGTCCTAAAGTCAGGACAGTCCTGAGTAACCTGGGGAGAGGGGGAGGAACCAGCCCAAGCTGGGCAGAGGAGTCTCCCAGATGTCTTGGAAATGTTTCCAGCTCCTCCCCATCCCTGCTGGATGCTGCAGCTCCGATGGTTTCCGTGTGCCTGCAGAGCCAGGGCAGCTGTGGGGCGAAACCACGGAGCAGGAATTGCTCAGTGCCAATTTACGGGCCAGGAAATATGTGTGAGGGCCACATTAAAGCCCTGCTAATTTCTCACGATTAATTGCAGCAGGAATATCAAATGAATTATTGATTAGGCTCTCATTAGCACAACAGCTGGCTGTCATTACCCTGTGGTGGTTTGGGAGAGCTCTTCCCCTTGCCATTCCTGGGCTGGAGCTCCCTGATGGATCCCAGCCACATTCCCACAAGGAACAGAGGCCAATTTTCCTGCTTGCAGGGGGCACGTGAGGAGGGATCAAGGTTTGGAGGAGATGCAGACTGAATATTTGAGTGACATTTAATGTGGTGCTGGGGACTGAAGAGTGGAACTGTCCTGGAAGCACAGCCAAGGGAGGCAGTGGATCCAACCACAGGGTCCTGGCATGGTTTGGGTTGGAAGGGAATCCAAAAATCATCCAGTGCCACCCTGCCATGGCAGGGCCACCTTCCACTGTCCCTGGCTGCTCCAATCAAAAACCAGTGACACTTCCCATTAAAGACAGGTTTAGGACAGTTTAGAGGAGTCAATGGGGACATTTCCCATTAGGGACAGGTTTAGGACAGTTTAGAGGAGTTAATGGGGACATTTCCCATTAGGGACAGGTTTAGGATAGTTTAGAGGAGTTAATGGGGACATTTCCCATTAAATACAGGTTTGGAGGAGTGAATGAAGGAGAGGAGACCTCGTTCCTGGAGAAAGAAGGCAATAGAAATTTGTTACTCCTGGGAGCAGCTTCCACCTCGGAGTATCTGTAAGCACAGGGGTTGCACTGCCTGTGTAACTCCTCCATCAGGTATTTACTCCTCTCACAACCCTGTTTTCCCAGCTCTGAGGGTGACCTCTCCCAGAGCCTGGCCACGAGCTCAGGTGACTTCCCAGGGCTTTGGACATTCCAGGGATGCAGGGGTGGCCCCAGCTTCTCCAGGAAGGTTCTGAGCGCTCAGGTCACCTTTCCCTTGGGCTGTTCTTCCCTGGAGTTCTGCCCTGTGGCTCCAGGCTGCCCAGCTGGGGATGTTCTGATGTGGAATTTGTGCTCCCATCATTCCTTCCCTCTGGAATGAGCCACAAGAGCCTCTTCTCCCTCTCACAGGCAAAGCTGTGCCCAGCTCAGGGCAGGCTCAGAAAGGTTTATCCATTTATCCCCACCTCAGATGCCCAAAAGGCACCAGCACAATTTAAATTTTGATTTGCAGGTTCATGTCAGCCTGAATTCCCTGTTCCTGGAGCTCCCTGCCTGGCTGTCACTTCCAGATCCCCCAGGGTTATCCAGCTCCCCTCGCAGGTCTGGGAGCATTTTGTTTCTGGTGAGGGGATTTAAAATCTTCTGTGAAAGCTGAGCTTTGGATTGGCATCAGAGAAATCCAGGGGGCTGGGAAATGCCATTCATCTTGTCCCAGCTAACACTAGGACTGGGTTTAACCAGCTCCTCAGACTAATTGTAAAGCCACGTTTAGAGAAATCTACATCCGATTTTATACATTTTGCTGTGTTTTATTTTTAATTATTCATAAAAAAAATTTAAACTTTATGGCTCTAATTAATTTTATTAAATAATATTTAAATAAATTAAATTAAGATAGAAAATTAATTAGGAAAGGATAATTTAAAATTATCAGTTCTGAAGTAGTCCTTTGTAGCTGTGTCTTAGATATTACTGATTATACAGCATATTCCTATAAAGCAAACTGACTTCTGTGGGTTTTCTCACTTGTAAATCAAAGTTCATTGTGATTAATAGTCAAATATGTTTTATAAATATATATAATAGATATATTTTTATAATATATAAATAATATAAATATATACTATATTATATATATTAATATATTGTATATGTTAATAGTCAAAAATAGTTTGAGAGCAGCTAATGTAAAGGTAGATTAGGCATAATAGTTGGATCAAGTCAGGAGTAGCAGTTTTAGCTTTCTGGTTTTAGCCTTTACCAAGAGCAGCTGTTCAAAATTTCATTATCAATTTTCCAAGCTTTCCTCTCTGATCCACTGCTGTTCCTGAATGGATCTGTGTGCCTGGGAAATGAAGGATATTTTGGCTTTTTTTGCCAAAGAAATACAGAAATCACCCTTTAGTGAAGTCCCTGCTGTGCCTGGGGATGAGTTCCTCACTCCTTCAGATCCAGAGATATCAAAACTCATCAGGAATGTCTGAGGGCAGCTGGAGGCTCCAGGAGCTTTGTCCATGGATTCCTGCTGGCATTGTCTGTGTGAGGGATATTAGGAGGGAAAAATGTCTGAAATGAAAAACTCTGATTAGGGGAAGGAGTTTAAATAGTATCATTCCAGGCTGAATATGTAATTTGGCATTAAAATCTCATAACAGGATTAGCCCATCACTCACAGAGCCTGCAAGAATGATTTCCAAGGAAGTTATTAATGTGGAGAAGCCAAGACACTTGTGCTTTTTACAGGCAGATAATGGGGGCTGGAGAATGATTTATGCCAAATGGAAACAATTCCTCATAATTGCATGAAGTGCTTAATATTCCATCTCCTCCCTGTGAACAGGAAACTGTCTGGCTTTCAATTTATGGTTAATTTGTAATAATCACACACCAAATCTATCATGTGCTCCTTTGCACTCGGGATCAAATGGAACCCTTTCCCCTGGGAGTCTCCTTCCCAAGCCGTGCTCACCCCTTGCTGTCAGCAGTGTGATCTCCTTCCCTCACCTCGTGTGCCTCTAATCAGCCAGGAATTCTGCATTTCATTCAGCTAATTTAGGAAATAAACCCTGTGTGTTCCCATTTCCAGCAGATCAAGAATTCCTGGATATTCTGCTTGCATCCCAGGGGGGGAAATCACTTTGTGCTGGGAATAGCAGCAGGGCAGATCCACAGGACCCTCTGCCAGTGGGATTTTGTGGGGTTTTGGGAGCAGGAGGGGCTGGATGAGGAGCACAAACTGCCTGGGGTGTCTCCCACCCCACAGCTGGCAGCTCCAGCTCTGGAGAGGTGCAGCCTGCCCAAAATCAGCTGGGATTTCTGTACCCAGCATTGCTGGCAGAGGAATTTCCCCAGGAATTGGTTTAGGTTACAGTGGCATGTTCATTTTCTGAAGCTTAAGGATCTTGGCTTGGGCTCTGACTAAAATCCCACAGACTTTAATTTAGTGGGATGGCCTGAAGTGGGGACTGTGCCCTGGAGCAGCCCCTGACATTAACCAGCCTCCCCAACATTATAATTTCAGCCTGAAATGCTGCCAGCCAGAGCAAGGAGCTGATTTTGGAGGCTGTAGGAATGTAAATAGTCAGAAATATCAGAGCTGGAAATGCCCAGGTTGGGTTCATCCTGAGGGGAATAAAACCCCACAGGCTGGCAGCCAGGCCTGTGAATTCATCTTGATTTTCACGAGTTGGGGGAGACAGCCAAAAGCAAAGATTCTTTCAATGAGATGTGGAAATTCCAAGCCCTGGGAGCTCTGCAGATGCTGAAACAAACCTGCTCTGACCCCAGGCTGCACAGGGACACTGTGGGATATCCCTGCAGCCTCCACATCAGACCCTGGCTGTTTATTCCAAGCAGAATGGAATTCCTGGACTTTTCTCCCAAGTCTGGAAAAACCCACCATGGATGATTTGTGAGAACCCAAACCCCTCCAGAGCAGGGCTGGCTGCCTGCACCAGGAGGATTAAAGGGTTAAAGCTGGAAGGAGAGCAGCAGGGCTGCTTTGGGGTGGAAGGGTTCAGGGGAAGGTCTGACCAAACAAGAAATCCTTTGTTCCCGGCAGGAGAAACCCAAAGCTCCGGCAGGGCAGGGCAGGCTGCTCCCCTCTCCCCCAGCACCTGCGGGTTATCCTGATGGGCTGATGATGATCCATGGACAGCAGCTCTATTTTTCTATTCTCCTGTTTTTCCCCCTTTCACAGCTGCTGCTAACACCCTGATCATTGCACCCAAGCCAAGTAAACCATCCACACAGACTGAGGGATTTATTTTTAAATTTTTTTTTTTATTTTTCTGTGAAGTTTGGGAAGAAAAAAGGGCAGTTCTCACTAAATATCTATTTATGAATGACTCTGGGAGAACCTAGCAGGAAACAACCAGAGTGTTCTGCTGCAAAGAGCAAATATGTCAAGCCTCTGCTATACCTTGATTTTTCTAGGTCACAGAAATACAGCCTGAAATCTTAAAGGTCATTCCTGAATATCCATAGGAAAAGCCAGACAGAGAAAATGTACTTGGCCACAGTCAGAGAAGTGATTTGGCTTTATCAGTCAGTTCTCTGAGCCCAAAGATACCAAAAATGTCTGTGTTATTTATAATCCCCGTGGAATCTAAGTAGGTTGAGGAATATTCTCCTGTCATCTTTTGAGTCCTCCCCAGAAAGACACTTCCCAGACTTTTAAGCAGATTTTGAGGATGACAGCCAGCTGCAATCCAGGAGTCGCTGCTAATTTTGAAGCGCCGCTTGATTTTAGAGAATATCTGAAGGAACTGTTTAAAATCCAGTATATCTCCTTGCTTTCTCTTGGATTAATGAAATACTGGGGGAAAACCAGCACTGCAGCCATCTGCCCTGTGGCTTCCTGGAGCTTTCTCCAGGCTGTTCCATCAGCCCAGCAGTGCAGCAGGACATTTTTTATATTGGATTGCACTGGAATTAGCCAAGGCAGATGTGTCAGGGAAAAGAGCTGCAGCTGAATTATCTCCATTATTGGGTATGTACACCTTGCAGTTCCATCTGCCAGGAACCTGGGAAAACCTTCCCCTCCAAGGACAGAAATTCTGGGAGAGGATGTTTTGAGGAATAAAACCCCCAGGGAGACTTGCAGCTTCCTTCTATCCCTGAAGCAGCTCCTCTCCCCCCTTCCCAGGGCCAGGCCAGTGATGGATCTGCAGGATGGATCACCTGGGACACAGGAGCTCGTTTGTAAAGCCTGGATCCAGCAGGAACCCACCAGGATTAACCAGAACCTGCTCCTTCTCCCTTTGCTGCTGTCCTGGTGGCTTTTCCAGCCTGCTATCACCATTTCCAATGGCAGCCTTGGAAGGCTGTCCCTGAGCACCAGGCAGGATTCCAGCTGTTGTCAGCAGGCCCCAGATGTGATGAATGGAAATTTAACTTCTCCCAGATGTTCTGCCATTCTGCCCCATCTCCTGCCCTTCCCATCCATCAGCTCTCTCATCCTGCTGCTGCTGGAGGTGGTGCCCGTGGCCAGGAGGTGCTGGGCTCTCCCATAATGGATGTTGACAGGGAAGGGAACAGCAAAGGGAGAGATCCAGCCCTCAGCCACGGCCAGAGCTGGAATTTTAATGGATCAAAGGCGTCCAGACAGCCCCTGCACAAGGGGAGCATCTGGAAGAAATAATAACAACAATAATCAGAGGTTTAGGGGATGCTTGGCATCTTCTGAGCAGGTTGGAGCAGTGGTGGGATGGGGGAGTTGTCGTTTAATTTTAGGCTGTTCTTGGAGGTTTTATGGTGGAACCTTGCTGGCCAAAGGGCCTCCCAAGTCACTTGGGGAGCTGCTGTGGGGCTCAGCTCCTCGTGAGGGGGTAAGAGGAAAGCTTGGAATGGGAGTCAATCCTATTATTTTATTGATTTATGTTTTTCCATAACATGTGCAGGAGCAGTCGCTACAACAAAGGGCTGTATTTATAAATTATGAAAATTGAATTATACAGGCATGCACATGTAGCTGCTCATGTAGTACATCGGGTTTGGATTAATGGATTATGGGATATTACAGGCCAGCATGTCTGTATGTATTTCTAGGAAGGAATTCCTGGCTGGCAGGGTGGGCAGGCCCTGGCACAGGGTGCCCAGAGCAGCTGTGGCTGCCCCTGGATCCCTGGAAGCGCCCAAGGCCAGGCTGGACAAGGCTTGGAGCAGCCTGGTCTGTGTGACCAGTGACAGGAGTGGGGAGGGAACGCCTGGAGCTGTGCCAAGGGAGGGTCAGGTTGGATTTTGGGAAAGGTTCTTCCCCAGAGGGTGCTGGGCACTGCCCAGATCCCCAGGGAATGGTCCCGGCCCCGAGGCTGCCAGAGCTCCAGGAGCATTTGGACAGCGCTCCAGGGATGCCCAGGGTGGGAATGTTGGGTGTCTGTGCAGGGCAAGGGCTGGATCAAAGGTCCTGGTGGATCCCTTTATCCTTAAGGTGTCCTCTGAACCCCCCTGGTGTTTCCAGGTGCTGCTGTCCTGCCCCAGCAGAGTCTGGGTGGTCACAGCTCAGTCCCTTGGGGTGGTTTGATCTCTGCACAGGCACTGCCTCACCTGAGAGCTGGGATCCTGGGCTGGAGCCATCCCCATTCCCACCTCTGGGAGGAATCCTCATTCCCACCTCCTGGAGCAGTCCTGGTTCCCATCTCCTGGAGCAATCCCATCTCCTGGAGCAGTCCTGCTCCCACAGGAGGCCTGGCTGATCCCTGCCCAGCCCCTCTCCCTGGGCACACCCAAACATCCCAGGGAGCTGTGTTGTGTTTCTCCCTCCAGCTTTTCTGCAGATGCACCCAAGCCCAAATGTGAGCTCGATTATTCCCGTCATCATCCCTGACAGTTGTGATTCATCATCCCGTGGTGTTTTCTTGCACACCATAACTTCTCTGGAGCAGAAAAGCACTTCAGCTGCACATCTGTCAGCAAGGCAGAGCTCCTCAGCACAGCAGACAGCAGAGCTTCATCTCTTCCTCTAACAAAGACATTTGTGCAGGAGGTGTAAATGTCCAGAGTTGTGTCGCTGTGTGAGCTCCCAAATATTCCTGTTGTTATGATCTGTGTTAGAGATTGAAATTCCAGCTCAAAGTGTCATTGAAGTGTCACATCAGTGTCATTAAAGTGTCACATCAGTGTCATTAAAGGGGTGAGTAAGGGCTCCCAAACCCTTTGTGGGTGTAGAGGGTGATTTCTCCTAGCACAGTTTAAAATCCCAACAATTGTGGCTCGACTCTCACTGCTGTGTATCTACTTGGACAAATAATCACCATTTTAATGGGTGCAAAAATGACCTGAAACCTCCCAGTGTGCTGCCTGGGCTGTTTTCTAGGAGCTGGACTTTGTGAAGGTCTGCCTGGCCAAGCTCAGGTTGTTCCCAGGATCTCCACGTCCCCTTCCTGCCTATTCTGAGGTCCTGGGACGGGCTCAGCCACATCCCAGCTTTTCCCTCCTTTAGCTCATCTTTGGGACAAGACATGTGGCCCTCACCCATGATTTACTATTTGAGGACTGGGGAAAAAAAACCCCAAAGGTAATTGGATTTAAACACAGGGGAAAAAATACCCCAAAAGGTAATTGGATTTAAATAGGGGGGGAAAAAAGCATGAGTATTCAAAACATGGGGAAGAAAGAGGTTGAGAGTTTGTTTTCAAGGTGTTGTGGTTGGGATCATTTGGAGCAAAGCCAAGAATGAGGCAGCAGTGAGGAAATGCTGGGTCTGGGGTGGAGTGGGGACAGCAGGGTCCCAGGTGATGCCACTGACAGGGACAGCAGTTTGGGCAAATCAGATGTGGGGAGCAGAGTGGAATTTAATGGGTGAGGTTTACAGGATTTTTGGGGTTTGGGGTTTTTTTGCTTCACTTGGCAAAGTCAATTGATAAATACATTTTCCAGTAGAAATCAGATTTTATACTATTTTATATGTTTACTAGATCACTACTACAAGCAATTCAGCAAAACCTGGTTTTGCTTGTTCTTAATTCTTAATCTTAAAAGCAAAATTAAAAATTTGACTTTGAATTTCAACAAAAATGGGAATGTTTTATTAGGGAAACACTGCCCTGGAAGAACTGCTTTCTGTTCCATGTCCATCCTTCTGTTTTTCTGTTTTTTCTCCATCCCACACTGGCGGCATTTAGGGGGAGACTCTCAGGTATCTGACAGCCTGAGTATAATTACCTGTTTTTTCTAAGTATCTGACATAAATCCCTCTTGCTGGGAATTGAACTGATTTCTATTTTTATTCTTCATGGACATGGAAAGCAGGAAATAATGGGTTTATGCAGAATAACCTATGGGGATTTTTACTGCCTTTAATCTTGCAGTTTTTGTACACAGCCAAGCCAACCCTTCCCAGCTTTCCTCATCCATCTGATTTTAGGAATCTGTTCTCATTTCCCTGAACCTTTTCCCAGCTGTCTGTGGTATGAGTGCACAATAACTCCTGACACAGATGGGACACTGCTCCAGGTGCTTGGCAGGCCCAGCTCTCCTGGAAATCTGCCTTTGGGTGAACGTTTGCACATCAGGAGCAGCCCAGCAGAGGGGGTGCAGATCATTTTCAAATCGGGTTAAGGGATAGTTTGCATGGAAATGCAAATTTCATTTCCATTAATGGTTTTGTTGGTTTGTTTTTTTTTTTACCTCCAAATTTTCACTTTCTAAACCAATGTTGGAGCTTTGCATGTCCCCAGAGGTTGCTGTTACCCTGGTGGGCACTGACTGAAGTTTTTGCCTTTTGCTGGTGCTGGGAACAGAGGAGCAGAGGCTCCTCATCAAGGTTTAATCTCTGCTTAACCAGGCAATACTCCCTGTGAGCTCAGTGCTGCTTGAGCCAGGACTGCACAGCCCAGCCTTGGACAGGAGTCTGGTTTTGTCTCACAGGCAGTTTGTAAAGCAGGGGGAGCCTGAGGGACGCAGAGATTCGGGATTTTTCCAGAGGCCAGGCAGCAATTGCAGGGTTTGGATCCATCCCTGCCAGCCCAGGGCTGATAGCACTGAGCCAGGCTCAGCTCAGGCTCAGCTCAGGCTCAG
>VYZP01014201.1:0-60164 GCA_013400635.1 Hypocryptadius cinnamomeus
GCGGCCCGGCCGTTGCCATGGGAGCGGCGCCGCGCCGAGGCCCGGCCCGCCCGCACCGCCGCAGCCTGCGCGGCCCGGCCCTCCTGCCGCCTTCCCCTGCTACAGCTCTGCCGTGAGCCCCGCGGGTGACACCCTCCTCCACCCGGCCAGAAAAGGCACTTCGTGGGCTGCTGTCTGTGAACGCGACCTCGGCGAGAAGACCATTGCCCTGTCCCGTCCGGGGCAGAGGCTCGGCGGCTGCCACATGCTGAGCAGCTGGAAGGGCAGAGGCCGGTGGAGCCATAACAAGTTATCATGAAAAACCCTCCATGGGACGCCACCGTGACTAACCCCGGACAGGAAAGCGCTGCCTGGGGTAGCCTGGCAGCGGGGAAAAGGGGGAAATCAACCTTTTCTCTGCATAGACTGATACAAAAAAGTAATAAAAGCCGGGACAGGGTGAGGGGATGTAGGTATCTTCTACTTGCAAACAGTGAGCAGCTGTTTGAGGTTTAGTTGACAGCTGAGATTCAAGGACAGCACAGTGCTTGGTGTGCTCACAGGTACTCTACTGGACTGCTCACTTTATCTGCCATTCCTCGGATCTGGACACACTTTGGGCAAGTTGCACACATGTCACGTTGGATATGCACATATCCCAAGTCTTTGAGTGCAGGCATTCTTGATGCCAACCTCGGTTTTCATTGACAAATAATTAACTACAGTGGTTCCAAACAAATATTTGAATATGTGAATAAATTTATTAAATGCTAACATATCTGGAGATTTAAACAGCTAGCTTTTATATGAAAAGAAGTGATTGATAACAAGAAAGACAACTTTATGGCTCCAACTACAACCAACACAGTCCTTGTTTTTATTTTTCCCAGCTTGCAGGTTACACCCCTCCCATTTCATACTTGCCTTCTGCAAAAATAAGGTGCATCTCACATTTATTACTCACATATGCTACAGAGGTCTCTTTCCATCAAAGAGAAAATACACAATATTGTGTATTTTTGTATACACAACAATACCCATGCACACTCTGCATTTAGTAGAAATTCATCCTGTATGCAACTCCAAAATGATGGCAAAATTATGACCTAGCATAGTATGGGACTCTGAATTTAGAAAATGCAATGGCTCCTTTGACATCCATGACATCCTGAGCTGCAGTCACAGAACACAGGTCATACAAAGGCAGGACCTGTAGCACATTTATAAAGTGCCCTCACATGATGCCAGCCTTGGAGCTGGTGTTTGACACTCTTCATCCGTCCATGTTCACACATCTCTCCATTACTATAACCACTTTACTGGCCCTTCCATGTTCTACTTAAATATTTGTTTCTGTGAACATTCTGTTTGGTATCAGGGCTTACACTGGTTGCAACAAGATTTTCTATTAAGCATCTGAGATTAATTGTGCTGATAATGCTTATATGTCTCCAGGCACTTAGCTGAAAAAGCTGGATTATATATATTTTTTTTCTCTTGGTGCCCAGATACGAACTGAAGTTGTATGTATTCAAAGTTTTAAAGCTCATATTAAAAAACCTGCTTACATTTATTTCTGTTGTAGCCTAAGTGACTTCACGTATGATTGCTCCATGTTTTGAATGACAAATGTATAGAGAATATACCTAAATTGGGCAACTTAGTTTGTAAATTATAAGCTTAAGTCACATGGCACTTGTTGGCTCCCTGTTCCAAAGATCATATTGCAAAGCTCCATTTGCTCACTGTGCACCTTCTTCAAAATGAAGCATTTAAAATTCAGGATGAAAGCTATGTTATGCAAGTTCGACTACAGGGATTCTGCTGCCCTTGGCAAATGGCAAATGCCCATCCTCAAAATCATGCAATCAACTGTGATAATATTTACTCAAAAGTTAATAAACCCCAAACAGGCTTATATTGTATTTTTATCACATCTACCTCTTCCATTGGTAATGAAAATATTCAAGACACCAAGGTCTTACTTATGAGAGTGTTGAATTTACACACATATTTCTTACTCTTAATTATTAGAGTGTTGAATTTACACAAATTTGTCTTACAAATGCTAAGAAATATGTTAAAAACATAGACTTGATGTAAAGATTTCTGTTTTGACTGAGGACAAACTGTTTTGGTGTGAAGACACAGTTCAGCAAACTCTATTCTTGAGGTAAAACTTAAATTTCATAAAACCACAGCACTCTGTGTGTAGGACAGAGCTGCGTGTTAGATCAAGGTTACATATCTAGGTCTCCCATTAATCTCCTGTTGATGTTGCTGAGTGAATTATTTCCTCTAGCACTCAGTATTCGCTGTTTTACAAAATAAGTTGTGAGCTTTTAAGGGACTATTATTCAGTATATACCTTTCATGTGCTGCAATGGGGGTCTTCAGATCCTAGTCAAGTGATGTCCTTTTCTTGGCTATATTCAACATGTCGATTCTCTCCAAAGCCACCTGCACTGTTTATCAAATACAACACTGAGGTCTTTAAAGTACAGAAATCAGAGTCTTTCTAAGATTCTTTCTAAGTCTGTTGATCCCTCGACTTCCTTTTCATTCTCCTTTCATTTTTTTTGGTCTGTCCTGACAGACTTTCTATGTTTGATATTCACAGAATAAAAGGAAAAGACCTTTGAAGTGGCTGGCAATAGACTCAACCTTAAACCTGTCAAGTCAACAGAGCTTCCAACATCTGGATTTACCTGCCTGTACTATTAAAATACAGTTTTGAGGTCATGGGATGGTATGGAATTGAGGGAGAGCTTTCACACTGATCTTTATTACTGTAAGGAAACAGTAAATCACAGGACACAGACTGTACTCCTGTACAGTACAAGGCGAGGCTGGAGAAAGGTGTAAGTTTGGGGCCCCAGCTGCTGGCATAATATCAACATTCAGTAGAACAAGCACTGAGATATAGAAAAATGGGGAGATTTAAAAAATAAAAGCCAAGAAAACAAAGACTTCAAGTTCCAAAATGTTATTGTTAGGTTAGGCATAGAACAAACTAATATTAAATGTTCTGAATTTTAAACCCACCTATATTCCATTTGGGAAGGCTATGTAACCTAATGTGAAAGCAATGGAAATGCTGCTAGCTCCACTGACCCATGCATCTTTACTTCTCAGAACTCAGAACAGTTCATGCTGCTGCTGGACAGTTAAGCAGCATTATACCTCTCATGTATTGTTTTCCTCTCGTGCTGGCATAAGCCTCTTAGGAAAAAAGTTATGTATTTCCAAAAGAAGGACTGCAAAGTGCTTCACCTGTTAGTTTCATTTGAAGAGTAATTCTATTTCATACACACAACAGGACACTTGGCAAACATACGTGGTGCTTAGCAATCTCATCATGGTCAAACTTTTTGTTGAATGAAAAGTGGACTGAATACATGCTGATAGTACTGTAGTGTTCTCTGGTGTTCTGAAAGCATGGAGAATATCTTAGAGGAGGATAAGGGATATAGCTATCCAGTGTGTCTGTGTGAAAAAGCTGAAATCCAGACATTGAAAAAGAAATTAATTGCCCTTAGAATATTTTTATGAACTCACATTCAATTTTTATCTCTCAGAGAAAATGTTGATCAGAGCACCCATATATTAGAAGGAAACACAAGCTAAAATTTATTCTGCATAAGCACAGAAGAAAAAGCAAAATACCTTACATTGATTTTTTATTGATTTTTGTGTAAAACACAGTCCATGGAAAAATAGATAAGAGCATTACTAATAATTTATAATAGCCCTGTTCAGAGAGACAGCACAAATAGTCTGACAAACACAACTACAAAGAGAATATTACATATGGGAGACATACTATGCTTACTGTAAGACATTGCCAACAAGGCATGAGAAACAATATATAATGACAGAGATCATTGTTCAAATCAGTTAAATGTGTCACTTATTTTAAAGGCTTTAATCTAATTAATTCAAGCAGCATCATATGGTGATACAATATCAGTACTGCAACATTATTCATTATATTGACAGAAAATACTACAGGATGAACAGCCAAGAAATCAAAACCTTGTGTATTAGGAGATGCATTGTCTGCAAGGAACTATGCATATGCATTCATTACCACTGCATATGTGAAAATATTACACTGAAAAATTCAATCTATCCAATTTTTATGCACCTGATATATCTAACTTTCAGAGGAAAGCTGTTTCCTAACTATATTCATACCTGTGAAATTTATTGCCACTGGGAAACTCATTGCCTTATATTAACTATTTCCTTTAATGCCAGTTGGGCAGCGAATACCATACAGACACAAACATAGAGACACGCTATTTTATAGGCAATTAATGCCAAATAAAAATATTCTTGGCACATCATATAATTTACAATGTTGGAACAAAAAATTAAATGTGGCAACAATTCACAGTAACCATTACCACAAGCTAAAGAACTTGCAAAACAATTACAAAATAATCAATCTCTAAATAACTCAAAAATTCTAAATAATTCAAGAACATGTGCAATTAATTACTTGTACATAGTTGCAACAGCTAACAGAATTTTAAGACAAAATTAAAGACACATAGAACCTATGACAGAACTCTGTTTTAGACAGAGTTAAGAAAGAACACCTTAATATCCATGGAAAAAAAGTAACCTGTTGCTAAATACATAGAGGTCTCCATTTTATAATACGTGTACAATTCTGTATCACATATTAAACACTATTTTTTAAACTGTACAATAATTAAGAGAAATTAGGCTTATTTCATTACTTATTTTAATTAGGCAGTTAAGCAATATATGTAAAGCTACACAAAAATAATTTTATAGCGGGCTATTCCTCAAAATATGTATTTATTCTCCTAAGTAACTAAGATGTCTGAATTAATTCAGTTGTTTATATTTAGGCAATCTAAACTAAAGAGTTAGCCTCAAGTATTTTTCCAATGAGAAGTCCTATGGTGAGTTTATAGAAATCAATGTGTTTGGTCACATGAATAAAGATCCCTTGTGGGACAAAACATATGCTGGATATAAAGTTTCCTAAATGCATGAGCATCGTTTACCTTCAGGCTTAACAGTGTTTTGTTAGAATGAATTGATCCTTAAAGAACACCACAAAATATTAAATAACAAGTCAACATGCTATTCCAGTTAGAAGTAAATACATGGCCTAACAGGAAACCATATGTCACTTTTGTAGCACAAATATTTCGCAAAATGCCTTCATATAGTTGATCTAAAAATATTGTCTATTTATTAATACTTCAATATTTCAACAATTCAAGTAACATATAAAATTAAAACACATTTTTAATTTTCTACACACAATCTGGAAATAGGAATGACTCATCATTACTCTCTCCAGACATCTTTGGCAGTTTAAAATTTAGCAGTTTAATCATCGTTGAAGAAATTTAATGATGAAGTAACTTTTTGCATAGGAAAGAGGGCCAATACATTTCTGCATATACTGTCAGTGGATGCATTACAGTACAATATCTATGGACTTTGACAGTAATTTTCAGTTAGTACAATATCATAGTTCTGCAACATTATCACTATTGCATCAAAATAAGTAAGTAATTGTAGGGAACGTGAATGTTAACTACATATTCTACAGAAATGTAAAATTACCATACAATAATAGCAGCATATTTAATTTTCAAATGTAGTCAGACTGTCAACAGTAATACTTTCTGCCTAAATCTGTTCAGAGGTATGAAATTCTACTCTCAGTTATACCAGCCCATTCTAGGGATTTTAATTAGGTTTCATGTGCAGGACTGGGGTAGAATGTAGAGTGGTATTTATCCCATTAAAATTATCCAAGATATATTCTAAGATTTTAAAAATTAATTTTATTTAAAGGAATGAAGCACAATGCTTCAACCTCGTGTGGTTTCACTCTGCAATAATGAAATAGGAAACAGTCCAGGACATTCAATTCTACAAGCCTTTTAAGAAACATACACCTTTTGGAATGCCATTACAGACAAAGTTAAGTTAGAAGTCGTAATTGTTACTTTACATTTTTATGTGAAAATCTTATTTGTAGTAGTTGAGGCTGCTGTCTGTCTCCAGCAACAACAGGGCTTTCAAACAGAATGTTTGATAAAAAATTATTTTACTTGTATATCACCAACAGTATCACTGAAATAGCTGCACATTGGAGGAGGAACAATTAAATAAATACCCTGAAACAAACTTATTTGGTTTTGGAAAAAAGAAAGAATGCAAACATTTATTTATTTATTTGATAAATTTATTGAACCTTTTTTTCTTCTTTATTTTTATGTTAAAAAAATAGGAAAGTTTCAGATTTCTAAAATGTTTGATAAATTTTTGGAGAATGTAGCTATTAAATACAGTAATCCAGAGGCAGCACCTATCTCAAATAAATCCAAAATTATTGATTTCCAAGAGGTTGAGAAATTGTGTTAGGAAAAAAATCATTGGACATCTGATTTCTTTTTAGAAGCATCTATCATTTGTCGGCTATTGGAGACAAGTCTCAAAGACCTTAGCCTGACCAATTATAGCTGTTATTATAATTTATTTTTCCAAAAATGGTGAAATGAGATTATTTTCCTTCCAACTGACTCCTCACCAAGGCTTAAAAAGGAGGATAAATCTGAGCTTTCCAACTACTTGAAACTGAAAATTTGTGAACTAAAATGAAGTATCAAATATCTGCTGACCGACATAACAGTTGTTTTTTTCAAAAAATGTATTCACAAACCTCCATTTTCAGGAATCCATTGGCCTCTCATTCAATACAAAACATGTCTAAAGACATATAAAAATACATTAATTCTGAAAAAACATCATGCAAGTATTTTATTTTTCATCTCTAGATTTGAACATGCTTAAAATGAAAGGAAGTTCAACTGTCTCTCACTTTGCAACAAATCCAGAATATACACAGGGTTGATGTGTGAGTTTGGGGAATTTGGATACTAGAATAAAAATAAAGTTTTTGTAGATAGTTTGAATTTTAAATAAATTTAAGAACAACTAACTTGAATTCTTTAGGCTTAGGTTGGCATAACTGGGGGCAGAGTTTGATTCTAGAAGCTTCTTTTTCTGTGAAGCTGTTAATTTCATTACAACCAGAGGTAATGAGATTTACAAGACCAGTGATGTTTAAGGATAAATTCAATCTTAATTCTATATATTTCTGATACATCATAGGACAAATTATTTCAAAGCAATACATAATAAGACAAGGTTCAGCTAAGAAAATTAGAGATTTTAAACAGTGCAAATATAGATAAGAAAAAATACAATTTAATGCAAGAAAATTAGGACCAAATACACAATCTGATTCACTGAAATAGAAGTTTGCTAATTAAGCAGTAGCAGCCTGAAGGTATGAGTTGAGTTTGGTTGTTTTGTTAGAGAAGAGTAATTACTACTGACACAGCAGTAGTAATAAGTAATTGTGAATATTATTTAGAATCCAACAGCAAATGCAAATGTCAAGGTTTAGAGACTTTTAAGTATAATAATAATAATAATTTGGTTTCTCAAAACTTCAGGTATATCCCAGAGACACTTGTAAAAGTTAAACCTTTATATAAAAATAGAAGATTGGATTTGCACAAAAAGATACTAAGAATTTAAGACACATTCTGGGAAATTCATATATAATAACTGAAACTCCAGTGTAGACACATACAGAACATGAGTATTGTGATGCTTCCAATATATTGGAAGTTTCACAGTGAAAATGGATTTTTATTGTTGCTGAATTCTCAGCTTTTCTTTTTGTTTTAAAATCTTTCCACATATTTCAAAGTCATTAAAAAAACAAAAACTAGTTTATGCACATATCTTTCTATAAATGTATAGTACTGTTTTGAATCTTCATTACATGATGTATGGAAATAAAGAGATGCCAAAGGTCTAAAATCCTACTGAATACTTTGAAAAAAAAAAAAAGACGGTTTAGTACAATACCCTTTGCTTACAACATGTACAGTCACACCATAATTGAGACTGGGTTTGCATATTCAAATCATGTAATGGTGGAAAACCACACACAAATAAATATACTGTACATGTGCAATACACTTGACCAAGTGCAAGGTGCTGCACCTGGGCTGGGAAACCCCCAGTATCCATACAGGCTGGGGATGAAGGGATTGAGAGCAGCCCTGCCCAGAAGGACCTGGGGGTGCTGGTGGATGAGAGGCTGGAAGTGACCCAGCCATGTGCACTCACAGCCCAGAGAGACAAACGTGCCCTGGGCTGCACCAAAAGCAGCGTGGGCAGCAGGGCAGGGAGGTTTTGTCCCTCTGCTCTGCTCTGGGGAGAGAGACCCCACCTGGAACACGGCACCCAGCTCTGGGGTCCCAGCTCAGGAAGGACATGGACCTGTTGGAGTGAGTCCAGAGCAGGGCCATTGAGATGGTCAGAGGGCTGGGAAGCCCCTCCTGTGAGGAAAGGTGGAGAGAATTGGGTTTGTGCAGCCTGGAAGGGATGGCTTAGGGGTGACCTGATTGCAGCTTTGCAGTACCTGAAGGGAGCCTACAAGAGAGCTGGAGAGGGCAATGGCATGCAGTGACAGGACAAGGGGGAATGGCTATAAACTAAATGAGAGTCAGTTTAGACTGGGTTTAGATTTAGATTTTTGGAGGAAATTCTTTACTGTGAGGGTGGTGAGGCACTAGCACTGGTTGTCCAGAGAAGTTGTGGATTTCCCATCCCTGGTAGTGTTCAAGGCCAGGTTGGATGGGGCTTGGAGCAACTTGGTCTAGTGAAAGTTGTCAAGGCCCATGACAGGGGCATTGGAACTTACTCATCTTTAAGGTCCCTTCCAACTCTGTGATTCTGTGATCATTACAAATTAATTTGTTTCAAACCCCAGTTATTTCCTAAATAATTTACTTTATATTCTGAACTCATTAACCCAGAAATGTGGTTTTAATAGAAGAAACACTGCCCAGAAAATGTCAAATTAATAAACATTAATAAACAGCACTCTGACACATATGCTCTAAGTCAAAAAAATATCTGTAAAGCCTGGTTCTAATAAAATACTATTGTGATTAACTGTGCAAAGGAACACTATTTTTTTATTTCATAATCATCTGCCCTCTGTAATACAAAAGAAAAATATTTTTATAGTTATCAGAAGTAGTAGTCTTCTAGTTACAAACTTCTCACAGTTTGGTTAAGAGCTTGTACTATATGTCAAGCAAGAGACTTTACAAAGACTCCTACTTAACAAAACTCCTAAAAATGCAAGTTTATGACAAAAAAACCAAAGCCCAAACATGTACAATGGTGTTAACAAATATCATCACATTACAGTTATCCTTTCTGGAGAGAGATGTGAAACAGACCCACTTACTTCTTCTATAACATGGCTTTTCTCCCATCCTCTTCGAATTCTCCTCAGTTTCCTACTTACACATGGCAAAAGTAAGATGATCTTACCTAGAATTACAATGGAAGGCAGAACAAGGGCAAGAACAAAATTTGGTGGTGTATAAAATCTGTAATACTCTTCTTCAAAAGCTCTCTTCCATCCATAAATCAGTACATGGAAAGTACTTATAAGCAGAGCAATGTATCCAAGTGTAGACTGTGAAGAAAGAGAAAACAGGAAAAAAAAAAAAGATATAATAGCATTTGGTCCTTCACCTGACATACATTATTTGGATTATTTTAACATTTCTGTTAGACATCAAGTTAAAATCTCTTGCCTATTCACTACATTAAGTTAGCAATATATGGTTTTAAGTTAACATTCTGAAATGTACAGTCTGAACTGAGCACTGATTTACAGAGTACCTCTGCTAACATCTATAGGCATTAGTAAAAGCTGAAATGATGTCTGCCCAAATTCTAAGTAATGGAAGCCAACTTCAGGATGGATATGCCAATAAGAAACAATTCCAGAGTAGTTGCTAGAACAACATCCATTGTGATTGGAAATTAAGTTTCCTATTTCTTAATTATGAGGACTTCCAAGGTTCCTTATTATGGAACAATGCAATTCTGTTGGAAGAGATTTGGGCCTAAACTTGCATATTTTTATCACTTTGAGATGCACAGCTTACTTCTGCCTCACAAAGGCCTACATCCACTTGTCTGATATTACCATAAACCATCCCTTACCTTCTCCTTCAGTTGTTGCTGACTGGTTAATGGGAATATCTGAACTGCAAGGCTTGGGCATAATAGCACAAAGCAGTGCTGCAGTCTACCATAAACCGGCAGTGCTGGATAAAAGGTGAAAGAGAGGGTGCCCTCTCAGCACCTCTCAGCACACAAATCTAGAGCTTGCCACAGAAGGTGGTGATAACAGGGATCACTCAGCAGTTCTGTGAATCCACCTTTTTAAGGACCCTGTAGCTGTACTGCTTCGCAGATTTGACAACACCCCAACTTAACTTTCCCAAACCATGACAAAATAAGACTACTATGCTTTGACTTCTAGTGGTGATCAAATGAAGAAAAACTCTTTCTGGCCAGAACTGATGTAATGACTAACTTGCCTGGGAAACATTTGTAGAAAATCATTGAAACAGGGAATGAGCATTAAGAAAGGCTACCAAGGTATGGTCTAATTCCAGCAAACAAACAAGCAAAGAAAAATGCAGCCCAAGGGTCTATAATAGGTACTGAAAGAATGAATTCCTTCTACTTCAAGATTAAGCAGCTTCTAAAGCAAGAAGAATGTCTGAGCTAATACTATTTGCAAGGATTCACAGGTATAATGGTATAAAAGGAAAATATTCCTATTAATTTCTTGGGATTGCTATCCTGTTTTTTGACTTTCCAATATTTATGTATCTTTTTTTGCCAACGGTTTCAGGGCCATTTTGTTGATCTTTAGATATGCTGCATACTTTTTCTTAAAAAAAAAAAATTGTTCCCAAAATGTCCCATAGTAAACAGAACATTTAGACAAACACCCGAGGATATGAAAATGGCATATGTGGTATCTGAACGGAACTTCTGGTAAGAAATTTGGACAGCAAACAATATGATCAAACCTGATGTTTTAATATGTTGTTGCAGATTTTTGTTGGTATGACTGTCCTGAATTCATTGTTATATTACTGGCAGCAGAGAGAAGGGCACGAGTGAATCATATCCCTCATTTCTTCATCAGGATTACTGATGAGAAATATAACAATTCTTGAAAATAGAAACAGAAGGGAAACATTATACATTAATTTCAAATTATTTTATTTTAGTGCTTATTTTAATTCCATTTGCAAGCTGTAGTTTTGAGACATTTATATATGTCTAATGGTCAAAATGGAAACTAAGAAGTACATCCAGTGTATTTTAAACTAACACGAAAAGGACAAGAAAAACATGTGATACACTTCTATTAAGTTCTTCTTTTATTTTCCCTGTGAAGAATTGCCATAAGCTCCTCTGAAGTGTTGGTAGAGCATGTGCTAGTGTGTACCACACAATTTCAACCACACATCTAAAAAACTAACAAAGACATTGCTATAGCTTCTGTCAGCTAACAGTGTCAGTCATGTTCTTCAACTGAGCCCTTAATTACCATTACCAGGCTCCAGATGATAATTCCTTTAAGAGCAGAGGACTTCTGAAAGCAGCAAGAAGAAATACTGCTTCTTCACTGGTAAATTTACATTGAACAGTACAGTGAGCAGCAAAATCAGTTGTAATTCCTGGCAACCCTCTGCCTGGGCTTTAAGATGGCTGCTGGGAAAAGTGGAAGAGTATCTTTGGCTGCTTTGTTTTCCTATCTTCCATAATACTGTGCTTCCTGAAAGCTGAGTAATAGATTAGCACATATCCTATGGACTCCCAAATCTTTTAGCTTTTCTCTAAGTCCTCCCTGATCAAAGTCAGCTTTTAGCGAATACGGGAGATTTCCAGCCAAGCTACTGATAAATTGGACAAAATGGTATTGTTTGAGAAAGGAACCAACAAAAGTTAGAGGAGCAGGAAAGATGAAAGAGAAAAAACCCTAAGATGTTACCAGTAAGATGTATGTATTTATAGACAAAAATGTGTTGTGAGGCAAATCTGCTTCAGGAATTTCCACATTCATAATGGTTGAGTAGTTCTAAGCAATTTATATATACAAAAGATATTTCCTAAATTCAACATTTATGCAAGATATACTTCAGATTCTCTGTGTAACAGACTATTGCTAAACTTAAAAACTGTTTGTAATAACTTCTGACTGGAATCTTACCATAAACTTGCTAAATACTCAGGCCTCAGTCTACCTTACTCTGGGGAAAAAGTATCCTAGTCTTGTGGGAGAACTAAGGCAGGGCAGCCTTTTCTCAAGGTGTATGCATGAGAAATATTTTACTCACACTGCCTCCAAAAAACTTTAGGATTGGGCTAGCAGAGAAAAGGAATACCTCCAAAAATTCAGCTTCCTACCACTCAAATGGCAGATCTGTGTTGTTTTTTTGTTAAAAAACATGAAGCTCAGCTTTCAAAACCAGTCTGCTCTGTCCATTGCCACTTTAAATGATGGGGTTTGTACTTGAAGTCTTAGACTGAAAACAGAAGTAGCAGTCATTTATGTTTACATCATATATCTATAGTTTAACTTTCCTCGCTAGACTGAAGGACCCAGTGCAGGATAGCTTGCAGACAACATTCTCCATTTCTTTGTATTTTATGTGAACAGTCAAGGACTGGTTTCAATAAATGTCTTTTTTTCTGTTAACAGTGTGTTGGTTTAAGCTGTTTATTCTGCCTTCTCTGACAAAATATGAATTCTTTTTTATTTGTTGCCCATATCTTCCTTTGCTCCATATCCAAATATATTTAGATGAGAAAAAGAAGAATACCGAAGTGGCATTTAAGAAAACTGATGCATTAGTTTATCAGCCCCAGCTTTCTTCTCAGCTTTTCTTCTGCTGATTTTCTCAGTAAACTTAAGCTCTGGGTTACACTAACATGACTGCAAAGTTTCACACTAAGTTTCAGTCATCTAGGATCTCCTACTGAGAAAACTTTTCATCACTGTCTCATTCTGTGACTCCTCTAGCTGGATGCTATAAGTGTTTCTCTCCAAATCACGAAGAAGTAATCAGACCTTTGTTTTGTACAGTGGTCAACTCCGTACTGTAGCAATTCCTCTTTTCTGCTGGTTTCTTAGCTCCTTCCAGGACTGACACAGTAATTTCCTTTTGCACTATTAAACCTTCTAATATCTAACTTTGTTCATATGCATACTATGAGCGAAGCCTGCACTACATGTCCTCTCAAAGTCCTTTTCCCTTGAAGCAGGCTGGAATTTTTGGAGCTGCTGACACCTGTGTTTGAAACCAGGCTAGGTAAGGTGGAGGCATCTCCAAAACAATTTGGGATATCAAAGACAGCAATTACTTCTTTGCAAAAACATTGACAACTGGTGTTTCTTTAGAGTATTAGGAAGACTGTGTTTGAAGACTGTTTGAACTGCTGTAGGTTGGGGAGATGCTGCTTAGGGCTTGTTCTGCTGGAACAAGGCTAGTCTATGCTGTACATTTTAATAAACTCAGATTTTCCTAGTAGGACTCAAGACTGAGTATGTTCTAGTGGTAAAACTATTTAGAAGAGGCCACACCCTTATTTTTGATGAAAATGCATTTACTAAGATGAGCAAGCAAGAATGTGTTGTTCTCAGTGGGAAGTGCTGAGCTGGGACACTGTTTGGGTGTGCTGACCAACTGACTCTTCATCTGGCAGATGTGTAACGAGTCCAGCAGCTGCCGTGGCAAATCATCTGAGATTCAGGACTAAAGCTAGAGACATACTGCCTTTCCCAACTGAAAAGAAAAGCAGCAATGGGATGATAGGCTAGTTGTTCTGCTGTTTATCCTCCTGACATAGAAAAGATTGAAAATTTTAAGTTTCATTTTCCTTCACTGAACTGAACCTCAGTAGAAGAAAAACATAGAAGAGAGTAAGTATTATGTTTTATCTGTTCTGCTTGCGTACTGGGGACAGTGAAACTTATACAGAAATATGGACTCCTTTTACTCTAGTAAGCAATCATTGAAAGTCTGTTTTCTGATTGAAGAAAGCAAGAAGATTTTTTTTGAAATGTAACTAAATGGAGAATAACTTACATCCTGAGAATTAATGACAAAGTGAATACTTATTAACTTTAAGGAAATTTTTAGTAGTTCAATACTTTTGTTATTAAGAATTGCAAATGATCATAGTTCATTACCAGTACCAGTTATCTTCTGCACATAATACAGTATGAACCGTAACATACATCCTGAGCAAACAACTTATTCCCAAACAAGTTCCTCAAAATACTGACAGATGGGTCATTAAAGTTAATAATTATTTAGATTTGGAACTATTTTGACTTAATTTACAGTGGAAATAACTGCAGTAAATATGCAGTTGTAGATACATCATTGTGATTATTGTGTGGGTTTTGACTCAGTCACACAAGGCTGAAATTTCGAAATATGAGTAAGAAAAAATAAGACAAAAATGCTGGTTTTGTGGCTGAAAGTTATTACTGGATAAAGGCATCATGTCACTCACAAGTGAATACATATTCTTCCCTTTTACACTAATGTTTTATATCACCCAACAGCAGTACTATTGTCCCCACACAGAGAACTCCAGATGGCAGAGAAGTTATAACAATACACTTGAGTATTTAGTCTCTCTGAAGGCTGAAAGCCATGACTGTAAATACACAGTTCTACCAGGGTAACTCCACTTTGAAAAACTTTTCAGCAAACTTTTTGTAGCTCTACCTGCAGTCTTCCAGTAATGGAAATCAGAAGGAAAAGAAAAGAAAAGACATTTGACAGACGTCAAACAACTACAGCCTTTGAAGTGTTCCCCACCACTCTCTTTAAAATATCTGTGAATTACGAAGTGCAACCCAAGCCCTGAACTTTAAAGTCAGTGCCCACATTCTGAAGTGAACAGGGGTCAGAATTAGGCAATATTATTAGGCTAAGCTGCAAATAATGTTAATCAGAAAAGACTGAGCTAAGACTACAGTACTGAAGCCAAAGTCAGAAAACAAAACATAACAAACCCTAAAACTGTGCACACTTAGGAATTTTCACCCAATTGAACCCTAGTAAAATTTCTTGTACCTGACTGCTACCTACAACCACTGGCAGTTATGTTTAGGGGCAAGCACTGAGCTGTTCATTAAAACCAGTGTTTCTCAGTATTTTATGCTGGTTAGATTTGCACGTTCTAGGTATTTACCTGAGGAAGGAAGGCAGCAGAGGATGTGCCAGGGCCTTGAAAAGCCTCTGATTTTAATAAGCAAAACTCTATATTTTACTAGTGGGTATTTTCAGCTAATGGGAATAATACAGTTGAGAGCTGTGTCATGTCCCACCGTGGACAAAGTAAAACTTAATCAATGGCACCATGGCTGTCAGAAAGTTGTGGAATAAAAATATTGCAGGGCAAATTAAGTCTTTATTTTTAACAGCTGTGTGCATCTACCTATACAAGTATCTCATCAGTATCACTGCATTTAGCAGGTTAAATTCAAATTTATCCAATTTGAATTTAGCAAGAAGTTCTAAGAACAGAAAAAGAACAGATTAGTGATCATTTGGTCTTAGCTATGTTGGTTATTTAAGATCAAGAAGTATAAAATAAAAAGTCCTGTTCTACACTCATGAAATGCTTAATGTGCCTTCCTGGTAACATATTTGCTAAGTAATTGTTTTTATTGAATTACCAGAGACAGAGGAAAAAAGGCTCTTGTCACATTGCAAGGAGCTTTTGTTTATGATGTTGATCATGAATGTGATGAAGGAATTCTTGTTAACATCAAAACCCCCTTATAAAAAAATAACACACCTGAATAAAACTGAACTCCCTCCAGTTTAAGGCACTGTTTACTGAAGGGATGGAAGTTACTGCCAGCAAGGAAAGCAATCCAAGACTCATGATTCCAAAGGAGATATACATTTCAATTCGCCACACTTCTTCCTCATTCCAAGAATTTTCAACATTTGCATGAACCTGATGAAAGAGCAGAAAGGATGAACTTTAGAATAAAGAATATTAAAAATACCAACAGAAGTTATTTTGCTGACTTAAAGTTCACAGTCACAAGACAACTGTAAAATGTGGTCAAATATTTCAGAGGTTTCCTCATGCCTTGGAGAAAAACAACTATTTCCTTACTGCTGGTATTGGCTCCTGCTAGATTAAAAATATGTTAAACATGGAAATTTTAGATGAGATGCTAAAAGAAAATGTAACACCATATACCATTTACAACAATACTGTTATAAAATCAGGTAATTCTGCACATTCTCATACACTGTAGAACAGGAGCTGTGTTCTTCAGATTCTCCAAACTTAAATTCTGTACCGTAAGTTGGATAAACCTGCAATTTCTTTTTAGTTTAGAAATTAGATTTTAGATTTTTTAATTACATTTAGAAGTAGTTTAGCATAATTTCCTTCAGCTTTTCTATGCTGAGTCCAGGCTTGCTGCTCTCTTTCACTACTGCCATCAGATTTTTCCAAGATAGTTCTCGCTGGAGAGTTTTACCAGAAAAAAGAAACAATTCAGGATCTTAACAACTAAGAAACTTAGATATTCAATTCTTTTTTCACTTCCAGATTAACTGTTGCAATATGATGTGTCTTGAAAACGGTGCACCAGAAATATTAGCAAGTGAAAGTTTCACAGTATCATTAAAACTAAGATAATTTCTTAGTAAAAGTACCAGTGAATCCTTTAGCATTACTAATTTTCAGTGTGAATTATGGTTTCTTGCTGCCTATTACAGTTTTGCCCTTCCCTTCAGTTCTTGATGCTAGATCTTTTAGAGATTGTGATACTCCCTGTTAATTGTTACATTTGATTTTATTTCCTTATTTGGTTTTCCTTTCTGTTCTATCACTCCTCTCTTTCCTACAGATTTTGTGTGGTGAATGGCAATGCTGTTTTTCGGGCAATCCTGCTTTTCTGCCACTTTAAAGGTTACAATAACCTGTCTCACTGACAGACAGCAGCATCAGACCCTCTTCTAGAGGATGAAAGATTTGTTGGAGAACGTTTCAAGGTTATGCAAGATTAGCTGTTACTGGAAACTATGAGTCAATTTCTATTGCCTGCAATAGATGATGTCCACAGAATTTTAAAAGAATAAAGTATTTTTAGCATTGGTCCAAAATGTTACAAAATATCAGAACCTTCTTTTTTTCCTTTTTGGAACACAGAAGTATCTGTGAGCATGATTACAGTATCAGCCCTTACACTTTTCATATTTGTAAATGCACTTATGATATACATACTTCCCCCACGTGTTAAGTATACATAGAAAGGAACATACCTCAGAATCTTCCTGCTGTTGTTCTGACCCTGTCTATCCTACATTCTTCTTGTGTATATTGCTATCAGGAATTTCAGTGGGACATGTCCTTGATTTCAGCAGGATATGTCCTTGATTCCCCACAACACCCCCCGCTCTTGATACCACACAAATTTGACTGCAGATTGACCCACAAGATGAGCAAAATGCACAGATATTTCTTTTAGTCTCCTTATCTGGCACCACCTATGCATAAAATAACCCGTAACTTTTGTGCCAAAAGTGGTAGAACAGATTAAGACAAACCTAATTATTGTATTGAGGAGCCATATGCACCCAGCCAAGGCGCTTTTGGCTTTTTGAACTAAAGGCTGTCTTACCTGTTGATACGCCATGTTGAGGAACAAGTACCGCTCGGATCTCCTCATAGGCAAGCAGAGGCTGTACACCACGTGCACTGTTGCAAAGAAAAAACTGAGCAGTCCAAGCTGCTTTCGACACTGGAGCCAGTTGTCCAGCCAGGGAGGAAAGCGCCGGTACTTAGTGCCATAGTAAAGCTGATAAGCAGCTGCAATAAGTCCTGATAAATATACTAGAGAAAGCAAAGTGATAGCAACAATTGGCAGGGTCTTGTTCACAATCTCAATGGGAATCTTGTAAAAGTCACTCTGCTGATTTCTCATGTACGGATGGATGACATCTCTGACAAAGGAATAGATGAAGAAAAATGTTGCCAGGCTAATGGCAATCAGTACAGGCCCCTTCCACAGGGTGAACAGTCGCAGAGGCAGGTTTTCGATCTCCCTTGAAGATGACAATGCCCCCAAATCAATAGGAATGAAACTGAGCTGACGGGCAAGCTCAATAACTTGATGGCGAGCCTGAACATTGTTACTGCATATATAGACCTGTTGGGAGAGTCAAGGGAATTGTCTGCAGTCAGAGAAAAAGACTCAAAGGTAAACAAAAAACCAGCAAAATCCACCAAAAACCTTAAGGGCTTCAAAATCAAAACTACAACGTAACTGCTAAAACTGTACACATTATCCCAGCTTATATCACCAACATGACAATAAAATCATATAAAAATCTAGCCAAAGTGCAAATGTGCATATTGGTTTAGCAACAGAGTAATCAAAACAAAATTGGCTTTGTCTTGGATTTAATAAGGAATGTCTTGGTAATCTGTACACTGAAACCTGTCATACCGAAATGTCTACAGGACTGGACTAATTTGAAGGTACAGCTAAGAGCATTTCAAAAATTCAAAAATGTCTCAAAAATACAGGAATCTTGAAAAATGACCCTTAAACAACTATAGCATACAGAGACTGAGAAGCAGTGAACTGTGTAATCTCTCAGTGGGTAACAATTTTAGCCTTATTTCACAACCCAGATTTCCACAGATTTCAGATTTGAGTTATTTAACAGAAAAGATAAAAACTAGCAGCCAAATAAGAACAAATAAGGGCCAGTTTATTACACAGTGAAAGAAATGTACTGCTACAAAGTACTTCAAGATCCATTAAAATTTTCAATGGGCTATAGTTTGCCCAACACTATTTGCTGACCATCTGCACTGAAGCAAATATGATCTGTTTTGACTGAAGTGAATTTAGTGTTGTGCTATTCTGAAAGGGGATAAAAGTATGGTGAAGTTATTTTTTAGATGATGCTAATTCCATATCAATTGCATTCCATTTAAATCTACCTGAAGTGCCAGAAAACTGAATTTAGTCTCCAGCAGTCATGTTACATCAGTTATTTCTTATGTATTTCTCAGATTTCATAAAGCTGTGAAGGACTGGATGCTTGCACAGGCTTAAATCCTTTACATCACTTCAGCAAAACATGAAAAACATAAAGGTGCATTTTCTATACACAGGATGGATTTGCAGAACATACTGGGAAGGAATTTGAACATGATGTTCCCAAGCAGCCCTGGATCAAATGAATGATCACTTAGAAACATATGTGCCTCCTTCTGTTCCCATATTTATGATTTTGGGGCACTCTAAAAGCTAGATAATTTCTTTCAATCACTTCGCTGGTACATTGAATGCAAGCATTTTTAGAACAGCTGATTCTTGACCTCTGGGATTGAGACCTGACATTTCTGTGCATCTCTTTCAATAGCTCACTCCAATGCTGTCACTAAAATGCACTGGAAAAGACCGTCTCTATCCTTGTATAAAGCACAAGGAAACACATGAACATATTTCCTATGGAAAACATTAAGACTCAACTCTTCTCCTCTGTCTGTAGTCACCAAAAGGTCAGTTGTTTAAACTAGTATCCACATTTCCTCTGCAGTCTCTAAAGACAAACAGGCAACACAGGGAAAAACTGGACCGCTTACTTTATTTGTCTTACAGGGGGATGAACTAAACTCTAAAGGTTTTACTGGCTACTAAAATGTAAGCTGAAGGTCCAACATTTTAGTCATGTTAAGTCAGGGAATGTAAATCTCATGAGTTCTGGCTGTTACATTCAATTCCTGTCATTTTCATCTTACAAATAAGTTAAATTAATACAAATAAAAACAATTTACCTGTCTGCTGGCATCCTTTGGTCCTAACTGTAGTGACCAAGCTGAAATGACATTGAATCCTTTGACAATTAGGGAATCAGGAAAAAGTGACGCCAAATACTCTGCATTGGAGTCTGGATATTGGTCTACTCTTGTATTATTGCTGACATCAATCAGAATTTTACCAGCAAGTAAATGTTTGAGATCCCACAAAGAGGTGTAATGTTCTCTGTGTATGGCTACAAAAATGATGTTTGTTTTAGCTACTACATCCTCATGGTGAGTGACATCAACCACATGGGGAAAGAAGTCAGCAGCGTGCTTAGGGTTTCTGCTCCCTACGACCACGTGGTACCCACATCTGATAAGTCTGATTGTCAATGACTTAGCGAAGTCTCCACTTCCAATGATGCCTATCGTGACCTTACTGGCATCCTTGATGCCATTGGCAGCATTTGGTAGAAAAGTTTCATTGAGGTTCTTGGGACTCCCCATCATAGAGATTGATTCCATACTTCCAAGACACCAAACCTACAATGATTTCTGCAGGGGAAAAAAAAAAAAAAAAAGGAAAGAGAAGAAAAGAGAAAAAAGAAAAAACGAAGGAAAAATCAGCATCATACAATTTTATTAGACCTCAAAATCCATTAACACCTCTGGAAGCAAAATCTTTGGTTCTAAGTTTCATATTATATTTTTTCCTTAATCAAGTATGTGCTAATCAATTTTGTCTTGCAATATGTCACCAATAGAAGGAGAAACAAGCAACATAAAGTACTTCAGCACTTCAACAATAGTTATTTAAGTGAACAATTCTCGGTTTTCCTGCTGAGGGATGACCCCAGAGTCCCTTTTTTCGCAGCCCGACAGTCGAAGAAAGAGTTGGGATTCTTTGGCTCATGTTCACAAGGTTGTTTATTATCTATTATCTAAAATATTTTCTCTTAGACCTGCAGAGTTCTGATCTGCAGGTCTGTCAAGGGCACACTGCCCGCCCCCGGACTGGTGTGTACATTTTATACTATGGATTACGTGTACTTTATTTATCATTATTTTCCAATACCTATCACCTATGTTAGACTGTCTGTCTCTACTTTAAACCAATCTAAATGTGCCACCATCACCAAGAAGATGGAGGCTAGGAAGAAGAAGGAAGAAGAATAGGACAACGCCCATGCCCCTCCATCTTGCCTCCTGGACCCCCTATAATAAAATCCCCAAAACCCCATTTTTTACCTGGTGATTAATTCATTATTACTCTTCTTAAACTTCTATGACTTGTGATTCTTCATACAAAGTTGGTAATTTGCTCCATGGGTCAAAATCAAAGTCAGAGGTGTCTTTGGCTGCATGCCAGGGTTTCAGAGCCCCCTGCCAGGGGCTTGAGCCATCCAGGGCACCGAGAGGGGTGTCCTGGGTCCCGACAAACAACAGTTTTTTCATCTTCTATTTCTTACCTTCCACTGCCCTGGAATACTGGCCTACAATATAACTTTGTACTCCTGAAACTAATGGTCAATAGAATAATGAGCAGAAACATGTAAAGAAAATTGGAAAATAGTAGAGAGCACTGGCCTGTGATCAGCATGAGATCAGTGAGTACAGGGAAGTGAGTACATGGAAGTTGAATTCCATTAAAATCGCTCACCAGTTATTATTGCGATATCCTCTCCTGGCCATGAAAGAGGAGATGCAGAAGTCTCAAAGATGCAAATGTCATGACACCATGACCAACATCCATCTGACACACTCACCTGTCAGCCTGGAAAATGGGCTGCCCATGTGGATCCAATGGCAGAAACAACAAAGAAATTTATCAAGACCTAGTTGTGAGATCACTAATGACATTTCTAGGTCAGGCTGCTTGGTCTGGCCATGGATGTGTAAGGACTAACTGTGGATGCAAGGGTAAAGGATTCAAGGCCATGAGTCACAAATATGCTTAACACAATTTTCTATCCAGGCAAGTAAAATAAATCCTGGAGACAAACACATGGGACAGCCTTCCATTGAAAGCTAATGGCAGGAAGAAACGGATTTCACCCAATACTAAAAGGCAAGATAATTTTAGGATTCAAATTCAGTGTAGTAAGGGATGTTTTGAAGAAGAACAGAAGCTAAGGCTCACAGGAAAATAAAATAAATACTGCTACGTCCTTGGTCACAGAACTGCAATAAAGCTCTAAGAAAGACATTAAAAACCAACAAAACAATGCTCAGGAGGGAAGTCTGCACACGAAACCACAGTTACGAGCTAGGTGGCTCTGCATCGCTGGCAGGGGTTGACCCTGGCTGGAGGACAGGTGTCCAAGAAGGTGCTGCTCCATCACTCCTCTCCTCAGCTGGGCTCATGAGTTGAGATAAGGACAGGGAGAGATCGCTCACCAATTACCACCAGAGGCAAACCAGACTCTACTTGGGGAAATTAACTGACTTTATTACCAATCAAAATCAGAGCAGGATAATGAGAAGTAAAACAAATCCTAAAGAAACACCTTTCCCTCACCAGTATGCTTCTTCCTGGGCTTAACTTTATTCCTGATTCTCTGCCTCCTCCCCCTCTGCAGCACAGGGAGACAGGGAATGGACATTACAGTCAGTTCATCACATGCTGTTTCTGCTGCTGCTTCCTCCTCAGGGAGAGAAGTCCTTCTTCTGCACCAGCATGAGGTTCCTCCCATAGGAGAGTCCTCTACACACTTCTCCAGTGTGAGTCCTTCCCACAGGCTACAGTTCTTCAAAAACTCCTCCAGTGAGGGTCCCTTCCACAGAGTGAAATCCTTCAGGAACAGGCTGCTGCAGTGTGGGTCCCCATGGGGTCACAAGCCCTACCAGGAAACCTGCTCCAGTGTGGGCTCCTCTCTCCACAGGTCCATGCCAGGAGCCTGCTCCACCCCTTCTCATGGGCTGACCGCCTCCTCTCAGGCATCCACCTACACTGGTGTGGGGCTCCTCCATGGGCTGCAGGTCGATCTCTGCTCTACCATGAACGTCATGGGCCGCAGAAGGACAGCTGCCTCACCATGGCCTGCACCACAGGCTGCGGGAGAACGTCTAATCCAGTGCTCAGGGCACTTCCTTCTTCTTTTTCACTGGCCTTGATGTCCACGTAAGTTGTTTCTCTCACATGTTCTCATCCTCTGTTCTGCAGCTGCAATTACTTTTTTCCCCCCTTCTTACCTATGTTACCTGAGAGATAACAGCCATTGCTGATGGGCTGGGCCCTGGTGAGCCACGGCCCATCCCAGACCCAGCTGACACTGGCCCCATTAGACACAGGGTAGGATTCCTGCAGCTTCTCACAGAAACCACCCCTACAGCACTCCTCCCCATCCTGCTACCAAAGTCTCGCCAGGCAAAGCCAATATAATTATAGAACAGGAATAGAGTCTGAAAATTAAGGAAGCAATGAGGAGAGGCAGGCTAAGAAGGAGCAAAAAGAAAACAGAAGGTTGCTGTCTTGGGAGCAATCAACAACAAACCACACAGAACCTTTTCCTGAGCTACCATCCAAGAGCTGATATGATGGTAATTAATCATCAGTGGGGGACATTAACCAGCCATTGGCTAGTAATACAGCATATGTGGTGAACAACCTCCCACAATTAAAAGCAGCTTTGTGTTTCAGAAATTAGATGAAGCTACTAGAAGAATGGGCACTTTTCATTTCAGCTTTGACTAAAATTTACAAACTCACCAAAATTGGACTCAGAAGTTAGACAGAAAGCAATATGTCAAAGTGACCACAAAGTTAGTATTCAAAGAGAAGATTCTAAAAGTGAATCCGTCTGGCAGAGGCAGAGCACAAAGATTTTTATGCATGCACTCAAAAAAGCATGGACTTTTTCCTTGCCATGTGACCTGAAATGTATTTAACACATGACCAAACTACCAGTATTTCCTGTATCAGGATGGGTTTGCACCCAGGAACATGAGAATATCTAGTGAGATAAGAGATGTAAGTGGATATGACAGAACATGTATGCTTTCACCATGTGATTACAGCAGCCCATTTTAGTTCATACCATGTAACCAGAATGTGCTGCAAAACTTTGAGACTGAAAGGGAACCACCATAAGGAAATGGGCTACCAGTACCATTTAACCATGCTGCAGCCTACTTTCAGTTTTAGTCCAAAGGATCCTGGGGAGAGTGGGCACACTCTCAGGACTTGGACATGATGAATTGCTCTGGTGAGCTGAATTTGGCCTGCTGGCCAAAGTTTCTCACTGCCTATTCTATGGAAAATACAGTGTGAGTAATAGAATCAAACTAACAGACTTCATAAAAACCCGCAGGGAACAGGCTGACATGACTTTTAGACAAGTGATCTAAGAGATGTACAAGAGCAGAGTGCTAGCAGTTACTGAAAGGGACTATATTAAATGCACAATTGCAATTCAGAGGCAAGAGTGTATAACTGCAACAGGAGAGCTTTCCTGACCTGAAAAATGACACAAGATTAAAAAAAAAAAAAGTTGTGTGCATGGCTAAGGAGCACTATAAAAAGACAAAGAAACAGTGCCATCATGTAGGGATAAAATCCGAACAAGGACGGTACAGAAGTGAGTTTGTAACTAGTGAAGAAGATAAATGGCAACAAGTAAAAGTTCCATAAATACAATAAAAAGACAAAAGACAGAAGGCAAGGTTTATAACTTCAGAGGAAAAGGAACAAGTTATAACTCGTACTATTGTTAAATGTCTTCTTTATTTCAGCCCTCAGCAGAAAAGTTAACTGGGAATAGGTATTTAAAGAAATTCCTTCTACAGGGAGACAGATGGTGAGGTCAAAGTGGAAAAGATAAGAGTAAAGGATAAAGTTAAAGATAAGATAAAGATTTTCAAGTCAGGAGACAATTATGAAATCAGCCCTTGATGCTTAAAATGCTGACCAAAGTGACATCTTCAGAACTAAAGAGATGACAGGACAGGCACACTAGCACATATTGCTTAAAGAAGGGAGGACGACTAAGGAAAACAAAGACTTGTTAGCTTAACTTCAGCCCCTGGACAGATTTTCCATCATGTTATTGTGCAATCAATTAGTAAATAAATGGGAGGCAGATGATAAGACGCAGCTGAGGTGAGTTGTTCAGAGATTTCAACAAAACCAACCTTCTTTTACAAACTAACTCATTTCAGAGTTATAAAAAATAATAAAAGTGACATAGATTTGACATATGCTCTTAAATTACCTAACAGAACATCACAGAGCTGTGTCAGCCAGATGGTGACACACGTGAAAAACTGCTTCTGGAAAAGTAACTACGGGAGGAGGAAACTGAACCAACGCAAGCCGGGCCACTGTATGTGTGACCCCCCGCTCGGGCGGGCACTTACGGGGCGCGGGCTGAGGCGCGGGGCTGGCGGGAGGCCGGGCGCGGGCCGGTGCCCCCTGGGCGGGCTGGCGGGCGGCAGCGCGGTGCGGAGATCCAGCCCGGAGCAGCTCGGCGGGGCCCTGGTCCGGGCCGGCATCTCCAGCTGCAACGACAACACCGCCCGTGACAGGAGCGGCGGCCCCACCGCCCGCCGGGCACAGCCGGGGCANGCCGCTGCTCCTCCTCGCACTCGGGCCCGCAGTGCCGGGCGGGCGGGGAGGCGGCGCCTCTCCTGCCGCTGCGACCCGCCCCCTGCGGCCGCTCCGCCACCGCCGCCACCGCGGCCGGGCGGCTCCGGAGGGCGTGGGAGCCTTGGCGGGTGATAGTTGGTCATGAGCCGGCAGTGTGTCCTTGCGGTCAGGACAGTGGTATCAATGGTATCCTGGGGTGCATCGGGAAGCGTGTGGCCAGCAGGTGGTCTTACCCCTCGGTTCGGCCCTGGTGAGGCCACATCTGGAGTGCTGAGTCCATTCTGGGCTTATCAGTGCAAGAAAAACTACCGGAGAGGGTCCAAGGGACACAACAAAGATGATGAGGGGTCTGGAGCATCTCTCTTATGAGGAGAGACTGCGGGAGCTTGGCCTGTTTAGTCTCGAGAAGAGAAGACTGAGAGGGACAATGCATATAAACAGGTGTCAAGGGGGTCGTGCTAGGTTCTTTAAAGTGGTGCCCAGCAACAGGACAAGGAGCAATTGCCATAAACCAAAACTCAAAAATTTCCACCTCAACATTCCACCCTTGACATTGAGGGTGGCAGAGCACTGGAACTGGCTGCCCAGGGAGGTTGTGGAGCCTGCCTCTGAAGACATTCAAAACCCACCTGGATGCTTTCCTGTGTGACTGCTCCAGGTTACCCTGCCTTGACAGGTGTTGGTTAGATGATATCCAGAGGTCCCTTCTAACCTTAACAATTCTTTGTTTCTGTGTGTCTGTGATCTGTGACAGCACAGAGGGTCGGTGTAGAGAAAGAGAGCTGTGGATGGCCCTGCGGTGCCCTCAGCTTTGGCCACTGTCACTGTGCTCCAGCCCCAGCCCCTCTGGCCTGCGGAACACCCCCAGCACAGGCAGAGCTGGACCCAGGGGCTGCTGACACAGGAGCAGCAGTGAGCAACTGGCCCGTCCTCAGCTGAGCTCATGGCCTGGAGGGCAAAACGTGCCTCCCAGGCCCTGCCCCGCCTTGGCTGCCCTGGCCCAAGCCATTCTTCAGCAGGAACTCGTCACTAGCTGCCTTTCTTTATCCTCTCCTGGCAGAAGGGTACTGCTCTAACCTGTGCCAGCTGCAGGGCTGTGGAATTGTACAGAATGGCAGGGTTGGAAGGGACCCTTAAAGGTCACAGAGTCCAACACCCTTGCAATGAGCATGAACATCTTCCACTAGATCTGGTTGTTCAGAGCTCTGTCCAGCCCAACTGAATATTTCCAATGATGGGGCACCCACCACCAACCTATTCCTGCATTTCACCACCTTTCTCATGAAAAAGTAATTCTGAGGGGGTGTTGGGTGTCCCTGCGGCCCAGAACAGCTTCCCAGGTTTGGTTAGTGGGGAGGTCAACTCCCCTTGTTTGCTGTATACTCTGTGTAGGTGGGAGTTGTGCTCTAATTTCAGTGTTACTCAAAATAAGAAACATATGGATCATCCACATAAAAGCAAAGGGTTTAGATCTGAATTCTATCTTGTTTGACATGGAAATTTCCAGTTGAAGACAAATGGAGCTTTTCCCTGAAAAAGCATAGCTTCTGATTTTAATATCTTCTAATTTACCTAATAAATTCTACCTTTCATTAAACTGTGTTGTGTATGTAACAAGGTATAATCCTCAATTCTTTGTTTTTAATGCATTTCAAACTGACCAATCCATATGAAAATGTGTCTCATGTTGCAGCAAAAACTGATGAATGCACAGGTGATTGAAAAGAAACTATATGATGACACTTAAACACTGAAGGTGACAGTTTTCATCTTTTGTGTGTGCATACTGACTTGTTTCTATAATGTATTAACCGAGGACTTCAGCAAAATTAACTATACAATCAATACAAACATTTGTTTCCACATATAATCATGACAACCATGCTGTAGAATTTGAAAAGATGACTGTGACACTTTTCTGTTGTAGTTCAGAAGCCATTCATTACCCTCCCCAATTATTAAATAATTCATTTTCTTGATGTTGAAAACATATATTTTTAAAGTATTTTTTAATTTGGTAAACAGGTGCATGGAAATTTTATTGCTTGATTTTCCAAACTTCATTTTCAGCTCCCAGACACTGAGGACTGAGTTGCTACTCCACAGAAAAAAATCAAAAAGGTGAATCCATTGACAGACCACTCAGAACTGAACTGGTGGTCTGCATGGTGAGAACTGGCATTTCAGCTCTTAATTTTCTTGTTCTAATATTCTCCTTTGCTACTGATTTAAAAGTCATTATCCCAGGCTTGTTTTTTGGTAGCCAGTACAGCTACAATAGTATGAGCTCAAAAATTTTAGTCCAGCCAAAAATATATCAAAACAAAGAGCAGGATGTTTTTTCCTGCATTGTTTGTGGCTGATTCTCTATGCTACTTTATATGACTCCTGTTACCAGAAAAGTATTTACATGAAAATGGGCACTTGCCTCACGTGCCTCAAAATGATACTGTATCACACAAAATCAGAGTAGTGAAAGTCTTATAATTCTTAATTTATTTGAGTTAAAGCCTTAATAAGAAGGCTATAAATTGGAATGTTTGCATTGCTTTCCTGTGGGAATTTTTTAAACATTATTGCAGCATAACGTCTTAAACCGAAGACTCCAACGTTTAGGAGATGATCATTAGATCTGTGTTGATTCTTTTAACAAGTAGGGAGTTTTTTTTCTTATGCAAGTATGTAACTAACAATGCATGATTTGTTACCTGTTTCTTGAGCAGCTGTTTGGCCTTGCAAGTGCTCTCTAGCTGCTTTTTCATGGGAAAGCGTCACAAGTTCTGTCCTCCAGCCTGCACTGTGTAGGGTGTGCCAGCTCTGACCCTGGTCCTTCATTCCTAACCCACAACCCCATGGATATCATTCAGTGTCATTTCTCACCTACATTGTTAATTTCTTTTCCAGTTGTTTCTCTTCTTGTAATGTGCAAACCTATCTGACTTTAGCCTTTGGCACAGGGGTAAATGAGGCAACTCTTGAGACGTAGTCATTTACCAGGCTGTTGAACAGACACCACTAACTTGGTATCTAGTAAATTTAAAAATTAAAATCAAGGCAGTTTGATGGATTTAACTTGTTCTTATGTTTTCCTTCTACCTTTTTGAGGTTTTTGCAGTTTGAAAATGCTTGTTTGAAATTGAGACTAAAACAACTACAGCCTTCCTTCCATTGCTGTGTAACTGATCTGTTCAAACAGGAAAAGCATAAAGGGCCCTATTTTGCGTGGATATTTGCATGAGACCAAGGGTATATAAATACCTTTTATATACTTAAGCTCTCAGCAGAATTGGATTATGTCTCTGTAGTAAGAGGATGAAACTGGATAGTTACAGTTCTCTCAAATGATGTGCCAAGATCTATGGTCAGTGTAGTTCTCAGGTACCCTGTTAAATGACTGTCTTAAACAATCTGTTAAAATAGGAGATTATTTTCTCTTAGCAGGTGTTTTTCTTTTTTTAGCAAAGTCCAGGGCAGCATTATTATTTCTTCCTTTAAGGGATAGAACATAACAAAGGACTTTCCAAATGGCAAATGGAACAGATATTCTGGTTCTTCCTCTTGGCAATGGGAAAGCAAAGCCCTGGGGATTTCCTTGTGGCAAGAGAATGAAAACAAACACATAAAATTTTGCTTCCTATCAGGGCAACAAAACCAAATAGAATAATTTTTGGCATACTATGCTCAATACAGTTAATTTTATAACCTAGTAGAAAAATACAGTGTTTCCCAGCCAGGAACATTTAGACCAACTAATTTTTTCTTATGGCAGCCTGCAATTACTCTAAAAATAAAACTTATACTTCTTACCCATTCTTTGTGAGGACAACATGAATCTGAGAGCTATGTTATTGTTTACTTGAAAAAAGGGGTGTTTTTGTTGAAATAAATAGATTATTAAAAATGCCACCACTTACTATTAATTAAATGAAGAACAAAAATGAATGGTAAACACCTCAACTAAACTCTGTCTCTTCCTTCACTTGTTGGATTTCATCAATTTGTGATGTCCCTTTTTCAGTAACTGTCCAGGTATCACTACTTCTTCAGACCTTGTAGGATCTGAATTTCAGAAATCAAAAAAAAAAAGGAAAGAAGCACTAACTGAAAAAACTAAAACCATTTAGATATTCTTTTGAGAAAGAGAGAAAAGAAGTATGTAGTAAAGATAAAGGAAAGGAAAAAAGAAAGAAAAAAGAGAAAGGGTGAAGGAAAGAGAAGAAATGCCTTTATAGAGCACATCTAATAAACTGTAGTTGAGAAGTACTGGCAAGTCATGTGAAACAATGCATCTCTTTCTTCCCAAGAGAAATTACAAAATAAGGGTGATTCACCTAAAGCAGAGGACTACTCTTCCCCTCCTTTTCCCCCCACCCAAGAAAAAAAAAAATAGATTCAGGTTTACACGTCTATTTCTAAAGCAATCCAAGAAGAAAAATGGTGAGGATTGTTTCTGATTTTATGATCTATCTGATTAAATTTATTTACCAGAAAGAAGATAAAGGAAGGAAGGAAGGAAACCTTTCTTAGATTTCTCTGACTATGGTTTTCTATAGCTATTGTGATGCCCAGTTGAAGGGTTTCGAGACCTTTATTCTTGGTTTTATGTGGAGAACAGTCATGTGTGACCTTTCCACTTCTCCTTGAAACATCATGTGCTTTGTGGTGTAAGTAAGAGATCAGATTTTTTTTTTCTTGATTTGTGGCTGCTCATGTTTAAAGGTAACTACAAAATGAGACAGTAGGTTCTAATAGTGTGATCTTATGGCTGCAATAATTGTTGGATCCAAAGTCAGGGGAAAGGCAGATTATTTTTCTAATGCAAACAATTGCATCCAGACCAAAGCTTTCAGTTGGTTGACTTCTTAATGAACAGACATACCCTCCTTCCTAGTGAAGTATGGATATTGCAAAACTGAAAAACTTATTCAAAAGACACTAATACTTGCCTGAATACTAAAGCAGCTGAGGAAAACATAGGCTGGATTGTGGTTTGGCCACCATTTGACAGCCTAAGACTAGTGTGTTTTACTTTTTTAGCTCTTTGGTTTTAAATTTCCTTCATGAAGCTGCAGACCACAGGTTTTTTCTTGAGAACAGAAGTGAAAATCAAGATCATAGAATGTTTTAGGTTGGAAGGGACCACAGTGGGTAATCTGGTCCAATCACCCTACCCATGCAGGGTTATCCTAGAGCACAAGGCACAGGATTGTGTCCAGGTGGTCTTGAATATCTCCAGTGAGGGAGACTCCACAACCTCTCTGGACAATCTGTTCCAGTGCTCAGTCACCTGCACACTAAAGAAGTTCTTCCTCATATTCAGGTGGAGCTTCCTGTGCAGCAGTTTCTGCATGTTGCCTCTTGTCCTATTGCTTGGAAGCACTGAGAAGAGCCTGGTGCATCCTCTTGACCTCCTCCCTTCAGATACTGACAGACATGGATGAAGTCCCCTCTCAGTTGTCTCTTCTCAAGGCTGAACAAACTCAGTTCCCCCGGTCTTTCCTTGTAAGAGAGATGCTCCTGTCCCCCAGTCATCTTTGTTCTTCTCTGTGGGACCCACCCCAGGACCTTCGGGTCTCTCTTGTGCTGATGATCTCAAAACTGGACACAGCACTCCAGATATGGTCTCACCAGGGCTGAGCTGCTGGCAATTCTCTTCCTAATGCACCTCAGGATACCATTGGCCTGCAAGGCCACAAGGGCACTGCTGGCTCATGGACAGCTTGTTGTCCACCAGGACCCCCAGGTCCTTCTCCTCAGAGATGCTTTCCAACATGTCAGCCCCCAGTCTGTACTGGTGAGGTACTATACTGCGTATTATGGTGGTGAAAATGTAAAAATATTTAATAATAATGGGCTAATCAATATTAAAATTAGTATTAATGTAATATCATTATTACATGTACCTGGTCATATATTAGGTCTTCAGTTAATTGATTCTGAACATGAATAGGATCATGCTGGCTGTGTAAAATACTCCTTGACAAACAAAAATGAAGCCATAATTCAACTTAGCACTGTAGCAACTTAGCACTGTAAAAGGAAAATCTGTATGTTTATAGAGCAATGAAATACTAATTGAGTTCTCAGTCCTGTGAAGAATTATGTAGTTAATTCCACAGATATGAACTGAGATCAACGAGTTGCTACAGATCCTAAGTTAAGCAGTTTTCCACTATCAAGGCAATAGCTCTTTCTTTAGAATTTAAATTGTCATTCCTAACATATTTGTTTTCCAGCCACAAAACCTACAGGAATGTATTAGTCTGAGAGATTTACTCTTGATGTAAGGGAACATAACAAACCATACTTGGTCAGACCAATAGCCTATCTAACCCACTAATACATGTTCAAGAGCAGCAAAACAAAATGCTGTTTAAGGAGAGTATGCAATCTTGGCCACTGTATTTTGTACTCTCCTCCCAAATCCATATTTACCCTAGTGATGTCATAGGGTACATACCTACAAAGCCCTTTTGGTGTTGCTTTAGGGGCTGCTGTTTCTGGGTTTGTATAACCTCCTTTTGAACCTGCTGATTCTGTTTGCCTCCACAGCCCTCTGTGGCAGTGAGGTCCAGAATTTGTTCTGGAAAAACTGCAAAAAGATGCACATTCTTAATCAGTTGTAAACTGATTTCCTGCTATTTCTATTGTATCCCTTCTATTCCTGATAAGGTAGATTTGGTTAAAAATAGTTCTGTGCTTATCTTGCCTACTGTCTTCAATATTTTGTAAATCTTGATTTAATCCCCTTCCACCTTCTCCCCTCTCATTTGAAGAGCTCACACCTTTTTAGTCTCTTCCTTTCATGCAGCTGCTCCACACTCTGCTCATGTGAGAAACACTTCTCTCTATTGCTAGGTTAAATTATCAAAGCCTAATTGTGGCAAAAACAAGGACCCAACGAGGGTCAGAGGAGCAGTAACAGGCAAAGGAAGCCCAGCAAGCTGATCAATGAAAATGAAGCNGCTGCAATAATTGTTGGATCCAAAGTCAGGGGAAAGGCAGATTATTTTTCTAATGCAAACAATTGCATCCAGACCAAAGCTTTCAGTTGGTTGACTTCTTAATGAACAGACATACCCTCCTTCCTAGTGAAGTATGGATATTGCAAAACTGAAAAACTTATTCAAAAGACACTAATACTTGCCTGAATACTAAAGCAGCTGAGGAAAACATAGGCTGGATTGTGGTTTGGCCACCATTTGACAGCCTAAGACTAGTGTGTTTTACTTTTTTAGCTCTTTGGTTTTAAATTTCCTTCATGAAGCTGCAGACCACAGGTTTTTTCTTGAGAACAGAAGTGAAAATCAAGATCATAGAATGTTTTAGGTTGGAAGGGACCACAGTGGGTAATCTGGTCCAATCACCCTACCCATGCAGGGTTATCCTAGAGCACAAGGCACAGGATTGTGTCCAGGTGGTCTTGAATATCTCCAGTGAGGGAGACTCCACAACCTCTCTGGACAATCTGTTCCAGTGCTCAGTCACCTGCACACTAAAGAAGTTCTTCCTCATATTCAGGTGGAGCTTCCTGTGCAGCAGTTTCTGCATGTTGCCTCTTGTCCTATTGCTTGGAAGCACTGAGAAGAGCCTGGTGCATCCTCTTGACCTCCTCCCTTCAGATACTGACAGACATGGATGAAGTCCCCTCTCAGTTGTCTCTTCTCAAGGCTGAACAAACTCAGTTCCCCCGGTCTTTCCTTGTAAGAGAGATGCTCCTGTCCCCCAGTCATCTTTGTTCTTCTCTGTGGGACCCACCCCAGGACCTTCGGGTCTCTCCTGTGCTGATGATCTCAAAACTGGACACAGCACTCCAGATATGGTCTCACCAGGGCTGAGCTGCTGGCAATTCTCTTCCTAATGCACCTCAGGATACCATTGGCCTGCAAGGCCACAAGGGCACTGCTGGCTCATGGACAGCTTGTTGTCCACCAGGACCCCCAGGTCCTTCTCCTCAGAGATGCTTTCCAACATGTCAGCCCCCAGTCTGTACTGGTGAGGTACTATACTGCGTATTATGGTGGTGAAAATGTAAAAATATTTAATAATAATGGGCTAATCAATATTAAAATTAGTATTAATGTAATATCATTATTACATGTACCTGGTCATATATTAGGTCTTCAGTTAATTGATTCTGAACATGAATAGGATCATGCTGGCTGTGTAAAATACTCCTTGACAAACAAAAATGAAGCCATAATTCAACTTAGCACTGTAGCAACTTAGCACTGTAAAAGGAAAATCTGTATGTTTATAGAGCAATGAAATACTAATTGAGTTCTCAGTCCTGTGAAGAATTATGTAGTTAATTCCACAGATATGAACTGAGATCAACGAGTTGCTACAGATCCTAAGTTAAGCAGTTTTCCACTATCAAGGCAATAGCTCTTTCTTTAGAATTTAAATTGTCATTCCTAACATATTTGTTTTCCAGCCACAAAACCTACAGGAATGTATTAGTCTGAGAGATTTACTCTTGATGTAAGGGAACATAACAAACCATACTTGGTCAGACCAATAGCCTATCTAACCCACTAATACATGTTCAAGAGCAGCAAAACAAAATGCTGTTTAAGGAGAGTATGCAATCTTGGCCACTGTATTTTGTACTCTCCTCCCAAATCCATATTTACCCTAGTGATGTCATAGGGTACATACCTACAAAGCCCTTTTGGTGTTGCTTTAGGGGCTGCTGTTTCTGGGTTTGTATAACCTCCTTTTGAACCTGCTGATTCTGTTTGCCTCCACAGCCCTCTGTGGCAGTGAGGTCCAGAATTTGTTCTGGAAAAACTGCAAAAAGATGCACATTCTTAATCAGTTGTAAACTGATTTCCTGCTATTTCTATTGTATCCCTTCTATTCCTGATAAGGTAGATTTGGTTAAAAATAGTTCTGTGCTTATCTTGCCTACTGTCTTCAATATTTTGTAAATCTTGATTTAATCCCCTTCCACCTTCTCCCCTCTCATTTGAAGAGCTCACACCTTTTTAGTCTCTTCCTTTCATGCAGCTGCTCCACACTCTGCTCATGTGAGAAACACTTCTCTCTATTGCTAGGTTAAATTATCAAAGCCTAATTGTGGCAAAAACAAGGACCCAACGAGGGTCAGAGGAGCAGTAACAGGCAAAGGAAGCCCAGCAAGCTGATCAATGAAAATGAAGCTAAATTGCCTACTGACAAGACTATCCAAGGGGAATGACCAGATCATTGTCACTGGGGTGAAACCTGCCAGGGTCATCAAAGAAAGAAACTGTTTCCCCTGAATGTAAAATGTGAACTGAAGAGGTGGTTTGTTTTTTTTTTAAAGTGATGTGGGACTTGATATGCAAGGGAAAAAGAATTATCTGAAAATTATTATTGGCTGTTTTAGGGGAATTGTAAGAATGTGTAAGGTTTACTGTGGGATGTTTAGGGAGGGATCAAAGGTGGGAAAAGGGGGGCATCAAGGAAGATAAGGTTGGAATAGAATAGAATAGAATAGGGTATTAAATTATACTTAAATTATACCCCACTTCTATCTCCCAAACTTTCTGTAGGTTCACAGTTTCCCCCTGCTTCATTCACTCATCCTCACCTCATACTAGTGTATCTCATTCCTATTTACCCTATGTACTTCATTTTCTCTTCCTCGCCATTGGCATTCCCCACCACCAATTGTCCCTTATGTTTTTAGCACCTTGGTGTCAGAAAGGTGTAAGAACTCAGTTATGTGGAAGAGTTGTGGTGGTTTTGACACCAGTAGGGAACTATGCTCCAAATACGCCACTCCCTTTCCCCTGCCTCTTCTGGTAAGGGAAGGACAATAAAGTACAGACTATGGATTGAAATAGCAATTTCCTAAAAGAGCAAAACAAGGAAATAAGAAACACACAATAAAACCAGCAGTTGTTATTAATAGTAAAAGTATGCAGAAGAGAAGATGTTTTACCCACGAAAGGGTATTCACCACGAGGAACAAACCCAAAGATGGCAGACATTTCCCATAGCTGTGACTCCATGCTGCCTGGCCCCCGTGGCTCATTTACCCCCGGCTCATGTACCTCACAGCTGTCCTATCTGCACCACAGGTCCATGGTCTTGGTCTGGAGAAAACAGGAAGGGAAGTCTGGTGGGTGGCAGAGGGACCAGGTCAGCAGGGTTAATGGTGANCAGAGTGACCAGGTCAGCAGGGTTAATGGTGACAGCCCCTCCACTGCGGCAAGCCAGGTGCACTCCCCATTTCGGCTCCCCAGCTTTTCTTGCTGAAACCAGCTCCCAGCAATGGACGATGTTTGTGGTATAGAATAAACAGCTGGGCAAGGCCACCAAGCCCCTTCTGTGTAATCAGGACAGAGGTGCTTAGGAATAACTGAGTAAGGATGTTAAACAGGGCTGAATAAAACTTTGTGAGATTGCATGGCTCAGCTGCTGTGTTGGGATATGGAGTATTTCAGGCCAGGCTAATAATAAAAAACGGTAACAAATTTTATTGCTGTTCCCTTGATAAGGCTGCCTTGATGGAAAGTACCTGGCAGGATAGAGTCCATCCCAAACACTGGAGGAGGTGAACAAGTTATTGGTAATTGCATCCAAGACAGTGAAGACATGAAGTATTTCTGTGACATGAAGTATTTCTGTGAGTATTTTTGTCAGTATTTCTGTGAGTATTTCTGTGAGTAGGGGACAAATCTTGCTCTGAATAACTAAGTCCCATTTATTTCATTGGCAATTTTGTCTCTCCAAGAACCAAATTGTGATGATTTAATATTTGAAGTAGAATAGTGATATCAGCACAAGGCTAAAACTAAAGTTCGTAGGAATTTTCTGAATATAGAGTAATGCACCATCTAAATCTGGTTTCGTTGGTTCCTTATTTTCAATAAGTAATGTTTAAGAGTGCTTTAGTTTCATTGTGTTTTACATAGGAGTTTTCCTTTGTTTAGCTCATGAGGTACACTTTACCAGGAAATAAAACAGCAATGTCTGCTGTTATTTGAAAATAACTCAGTTTATATAAAGATCATTATGAAAAGTGGAGCAATATCTATGACTTGTTCCCCAAATTTCAGAAGCGGTATGTCACTGAACCACTTAAAACCTCACTTGTGTTCATCTGTATCAGTAGATTTGGAACAGATTTCCCCAGAAATGCCTCAAATAGTATTTCAGTGTTGGAGAAATGTTTGCAACATAATAGGTTGTGCAGGTCAAGCTCTACACAGACCCAGGCTCTTTGTATTTATTCATTCCATTTGCCAGCTCCATGTGGATAACCAACCCTCCCCCATTCCCTTTGTTTAGAAGATTCATTTCAGAGTTTTCAGACTGTCCCACCAGTCATTCAGTTGTCCTCCATTTTACCCATCTCTCTTACCAAGGGTTTTGTGGATGCCAGCCTGATCAGGGAGAGAGAAACCTGTGGATGCCACCCTGTTCAGGGAGAGAGAAATGGCAATCGTTTCTCTCCCTGGCCAGGCTGGCATCCACAGGGTTTCTATTCCCTACTAACTTGATGATGTTCATTGATCTCATTCAGTATCCTCCACCTACTTATTTTTACCCTTTAACACCCACTGGGCTCCTTTACTCTTTCATAAGAAAATCTGAGTGTTTGCAATGTCTCCTTTCCTCTTTTTCACAGATTGCCAATTGTCCTGTTCCTTCTGATTCCATGTTGATGCCTCTTTGCACAGCTTCATAGTCCCAGAATACACTTTGGTCTGTCATTAATTATCAGGAAATAAATAAAGATGTGAAAAAAATGATGTGAATAAATAAAGATGTACAAAGTCTATTGGAAATTAGAAGGAGGAAATTATGATTTTATTTAGAAGGGGGAAATTATGATTTTAATTATGAGTGACATCTAACAATTGTTAGATTTCTAAACTAAAGTTGCATTGATACTTGAGGAACTTTGAAAGTGGCTTGGTTTTTTTCCAGTTCCAGCTTCTTGTTTATTTTCTTTCTAAGGATTTCCTGTTAGAATATTTTTGAATGAATGAGATGCACTGTTCAGAAGTTATTCTGGTACATGCACAGGTACAGGCAAGAGAGAAGTGCCATTCAGTTTTATATATGAGTCACAGGACTGAAAAAATAAAGCAGAGAAATAATTAGAGGTGGGTTATATGGCCATTCCTTTAAGTCCAGCAATAAGATACTTCTCAGCATCCCAAGTAATGAAGATATTAATGTGGAAAAATCTTCTTCAGTAGAGTACATTCAACAATAAATTGTAAGCATATATATAAAGACTGCACATGACTACAAACTACAAATTTGACCATCCAGTTAAAAAATCCCCACATTTGCCTCGCTTCTTTTTTAGCAGTGAGCCTCAAAAAAAAAGAAATTTAAGGACCAAATACTTCTATCAGTAGCAATGGTAGAATTCTACAAGTCCCACAGTAACTACACATCTTTAACCAAGTCAAAGACATAGCGTATTTATCTCAGCAATGTACTTTCATGGTATGAAGATGAAATATACATAAAAAAGAAACAAAAACTACAAAACAACTCAAACTTCTGTTGTATCATCTTTATTGAAAGTAGCTGTGGTCTTTTTTATGTTTAAAGAGTTTGGTTAATGGATTGGTTTTATGTATTTTCAGCTGAAAATCTCTGAAAACTTATTATGCCTCCTTAATAAATTAGCCTCACTTCATCCATTCAAGTGTTAAATTTAATCCACAGAAAAATTCAAAGAATGATGCAAAAATTGAACTCTGAGGAAACTGAATTTAATGAGACTTGTTTTAATAAAAGAAATAATAAGAAGTAATTTTGCCATCAGCAACAGAATATGCTCATGGGATCAAGAAATCCTGCCATTACTGAAAAAATATCAGTGGCAATGATCAGCCATTGCCAGACACTTACAGCAACAACAGCAGATTACATTCTTCAGGGGTGGTTTCAGTGTTTGCAAAAATTGGTCTTTTTGTTTTTTTGGTTTTTTTTTTTTTTTTAATTATTCCTTTAATGCCATTTAAAGAAAACCAGTTTAAAAGAAATTAGTTTGAATTTCAAAAATGGTGTTGTTAAGCGACAGTACTGGAAACTCTGGATGTAGGAGGAAAGAGGAGATGTGAGATCATAATCTCTACAAATGAAACCACACAGCCCACAGTCACGTAGACGTCAGTCAGTTTTATATGGGTTTTGGTGGCAATTTCTAGAGCACATTTTTGCCCACTGATTCATGCAAAACTAAGAACACGGCAAAAAAGTGAAGCAAGGGAATATTCTTGCTACTGAAATAGGATGAAATAATGTAAGTTTTAACTTTTAGGAGCACTTGGAACTTTTCATTTAGGGCTGGTTTAAGTGAAGCTGCCTGTTTACACCATTCCTCTTTGAGTCTTTCCTACTGACATATGTAGGATGCTGGCTGTCAGGTGAATCAGACCCATGAGTGGATCTGGCTGAATCATTCTTCCCTCTGCATTACTTTTCAACTGGATCCAATGCCCTACTCTGATGAACTTCACATCTTTCACAACTTGCAGCACTAAGAGAACAGAGAAGAGTGGCCAAAGGGAGGGACTGCTTACAGTGAATGCTGCTGTCAACAGGAATTTGCATTACACAATAGCCAACACAGCCCTGGTTCTAGCTTCCTGAACAATGATTGTTGCTATCACTTTTTGGGAAGAGTATTCTGGATATGATCTCTCCAAATGAATTTGGCATAAAATTCCTTAGGCCCTTTTAACAAGTTATATCTCCAGAGTTTCAATTCTGTGTCTCTCAAATACATTGGAGACATGTAACAATAGAAAAAAGTACTTTGCAGGCCTTACAGACACAATTTAAAGCCACTGCCACTAGAATAATGGATTCTTACACAAAAGTATGCCCATACATGCCTTTCCTCAATGCCCTTGCTATTCTTGAACTTTTCTTGGTCTTTGATGAGTATTTCCAGGGATCTTGGGTCTCCCTCCAAAGCTTCCTCTTCCTTCTCAAAAATTTCTGAATGCTAGAATACACAGTTAAAGGTACTGTCAGGAAAAATGAAATTTCAATACACTATGGAAGTGTCCATTTTGCTTTTCACATTTTTGTTTTCTTTCCTTTGGAGGCTTCAGGCTCTTCACTAGCATGGAGAAAATGGTTCCCCTTGACTCTGTATCAGCAGCTCTTGACTCTTTATATCAGCAGCTCTTGTAGAGTGTACTGTGCCTTTTTACCCTTTTACCCTGGACATGTATGACACAATGGCAGATACAGCATACATTGAAGCATTTAATTATGCACAGTTTTATAAAACTAATTAGTGTTATACAAATAAGTGCCTAAAATGCACACACAAATTCAATTAATGTATTATAATAGTATATAGGCCTATTAATACACTGAATTTGAAACAGGTACATAAACATAAATTAAAAGGTACATATGAACTTAGATTCATCAGTATTGAACTAAATAATGTCTGACACAAACTGAGAAATTAAATACTGTCAATAGCATTTTCTTCTTAGCCCTATATAGATCTCCCTCACTGTTGTATCTGAATGCCTAAAAAGCAAATCATAGAATAATTTACATTGAGTCCAACCATAAATCTAACACTGCCAAGCCTACCATGAGAACATGTCCCTAAGCACCACATCTACGTGTCTTTTAAATACCTTCAGGGATAGTGAGTCAGCCACTTCTCTGAGCAGCCTGCAGACTGGGAAGTGAGTTACTAATATGTAGTTTACTGAAGACTTAGAAAGCAGAGAAGAGATTCACAATGAAGTCTCAAGTTCTGGCTATAAGCATTCAGTGGTAGTTTCTAGAGAAATGGCTAGATGTGACAGAGAAAACCTGGCTCCTACTTGAAACAATCAGTAGAGAAAAACATGCTTGAATGTTTGGATGTCATATGTGATTTTTGGAATAGCTTTTGTAGACTGTACGTAAATTTCATGTCGTAAAAAACACTTCTGGGTTTGCCTCTGGGTAATGCTAGAGAGAAAAGTCTGAAGTGTGCTTAATGTCCCCAGCTGAATGATGAGTGTAAAAGGTCAGTTTGGATAGTATGTGACGATCTTGAAATTGGTTTGCCCCTGTAATTTATGTTATCAATTCAAACCATATTAACTAGTTGAAATGAATGAAGTTATACTATCTTGGACTACCTTCTGTAACAAGTGCATAGCGCTTATTACTTATAAAAGATTTATTTCATTCATGGAAATATAAATGCAAATGCATTGAGCACCATACTTTTCCTACTCTGTTAGAAACTTAGATTAACATTGCAGTCCAGCTTCCTGTATTGTACGGTTTTGGCCTCTGCCATGCATTACTGGTTTCATACATAATGTCACAGATTTCAGTCTATATTATATAGGTCACCATGTCCCCAGTTACTTTCACAGTATTACACTATGTGCAAATTTAAAAAAGGCTAACTTTTAAGTTGCAATAATTGAATGGTAACAACCAGGAAAATACAAAATGTAATATCCCTGTAGCTATTTAATTGTCTGTTATTTATGCTCCACATAGAAGTCCAGAAAGAGACAACAGATTCATTAGCACTGTGTATGACATTTTTTTAGGCATATGTTGTTTTCCTGTTTGTTTTAATACCAGAGCCATTACCAATTACAGTTCTCATTCAGAGGATTGCAGCAATAGGTGGCATCAACAGTCCATGTCCTAGTCAACTCTGCAGGCAGACTGGCAGAAATGTTCCTGGTGTTGGGTGAAAATATTTACTGCTGAACAACATATTTCAAAACAGATACTAACAAATGAATTATTCATTTAAAACTTTCACGGACCTATGCAATGTAAGGAAAGTAGGATTTAATGAGCTTATTAAAGTTATTAGGAAAATTTCCGTAAAAGCAAATGCATTTGGAAACCATTTAACATGACAATCTCACCAAATCATTGGCAAGATGCAAATGTCTATTTTTAATGTTTTTCTTCCAGTCACACAATTGTGCTGGCCCTAGAGTAAACAAAAAAACACATTTACCTGATGGATTTATCCCACTGGAATAATTTGTGCAAATAAAGTTTAGCACATGTCAAGGGCTGCAGGCTTAGGTCAAAAGCATGGAAAATTTCCAGCATCAGAAACAAAAGAATGTGTTCATGGAATAAAAAATGGGAAATGTTTTATCGTTTCAAGTAAACAGAGACACACCTAGTCCTGGATAAGATGGAAATCTGAGTCTAAAAACTCTTTTTTTAGACGGTGCCCAAGCCTCAGGAGATATTTACCTTGTAAAGATCCCTGTAATTCTGCTTGCTCAGTTGTGTATGTTCAAGACCTGGCAGGAATACACAGCTTCTGTCTGGCTCATATGCCAAGGTCCCCACTCTGCAGAGTGAAACACAGGCTGCAGGTGCTAAGAGGCAATGGGATGATAAATACTCTAGTTTTTGTCCCATTATAATTCTGAGATTTAATGAAGGTACACACATGGCTGTGTGAAGCAGAAAGCATTCCTGGGCTCTGTGGTGTAATCATTTTTTTACTTTCTGCGGTCATCTGGAGAAATAATTTATGTTTGTTTTTGCATACAAAAGAACTGGGATTGAGACAATGAAACACTTGGATTTTAAAAGCAGTGAGTCAGAAGAAAGAAATCATCAAATACCAAAGCACTGAATAGATTAAAGTGTAAAATAGATGTTTTCATTTTCTGTCTTTGAAAACAACAAAATCGCATCAAGTATCTCATACTCCTGAAGTAAAAAAAAAAGTGAGAAAGAAACACCGATAGCAAATGTGAAAACAGAGCTCATGAGTGAAAATGTCATGGCTTTGAGCATATTTAGATACATAGACACGAAATGTCCATATTTGATCTACAGTCTGGAAGTTAGGCTGGTTTGATTGGCTTGTGTCTTAGCTTCCCAACCACTTCTGATTTTTCTTATCCTCTTCCTAAAACATGGGAGGAGCAGTACACATTTACAAAGCAGAACTACAATAGGAAGAAAAACTGCAAACATAAATGAAGGTGGCGTATACCAGATGAATTGGTTAGCATCAACCCACTTATTCCAAGCAAACACCAGTGCATGAACAGTGCATAGCAGCAGGGCTAAATATCCCATCTTGCTCTGAAAAGAGAAAGAAAACAGCAAGCTATTTATTTTCTCAACCTGGCAAAAAAAGTATTCTGTTAAGCAAATACTGAAATCTGGATGGGCCTTGACCAACATGCTCAAGTCAAAGAAAAGCAACCATTGGCTTTAAACTAAAAGGTAACAACTATAAGTCAAGACTCCAACTGTACTCCTTTATCCTTCTGCCAGTGTAAAAGAAAATGAAGAGGCGCATTTTTCAAGTATTGCTATGATACTTAGCTAAAACACAGAAGAGACTGCAGGTTGTTTCTGAAACATGCTCAATCCTGAATATCTCAATTTACATTTGTATACTAAATTACTTTAATTCTGTGATAAATCAGTATGAGTTCAAAACCAGATACATTAAGGGATCAATTGAATACTTGCAAAGAAAACTTTTAAGCTAAATTAAAATCACAAACTCGAATCAGTCTAGTACTATGGCAAAAGCCCTACAAAACTACAGGAAACTCAAGTCTTTCATTTCACTTACAGTGGTAAATTTGGCTTAGCTTGTTTACAAAATTCAGGAGTAAAGAAAATTTACTACTAGTAATTTTAAGTTTCTTGTCACTTAATAATCTTGTACTCATCAGTGAAGTTAAACACTGTATTTCCAACTGCTGAATGCTACAGCTTCCAACTTCTGTTCTGCTAGAGAACATGATTTTTAAATAATAAAGTTATTTGTTTATAAAGTAAGTCCAACACAGAAGTATTATTCGTCTGGGTTTCTTCACCATAGTCTTTCAATAGTGAAAGCAGTCATGCTTTTGGAGACTTCCTCCTGACTTTTCCCTATTCTCTGTACACTTATCTTACTTATAAACTAATTGTAGACTTCATAGAGTGTGCAGAATATAAAATCAGTAATTGGTGATTATACACTTCAGATCTGCTTTTAAAATATAAACCAAATTTTCATATGCCAGGTCCTCAGTAGATTATTGAATTTTCAGGTTTTGGTGTTTGAGGGCCTGATCCAACACTTGCTTAAGTCTAGTGTGACCATACTGATATGAGCAGAACCACCCTGATTATCAATGCACATGACATAAGAGAATCAAGAGCAACCCAGATGCCTGGGTTAAGGAAACAAGCACAGCTGTAGCGTACTCGACTGGCTGGATTTGATTCTCCAGCATCTGTTCTAAGATGTCTCTTTCAGAATACACTGTGTCATATGGGAACAGCATTGACTGGTTCAATGACACCTACTCCAAATTCAGCAGGACATGGGATGTTCCAGAGAGATAAGATACCTAGAAAATTACTTCAGCACCAGACCTAAGAAAAGGTCTCAAAAGGGACAACTGCTGCTGGTCACAAAGTCAGGAGGAGAAAAAAAAAGTGGTATGGACTTGTCTTTTGTTTCCATTTTATACACTGAACACAATGGCCTGTTCTCCCAACAAAAGAGTAATGGAAAGAACATTTTTCACAAACCAGTTAACAAAGAGTACGGAACAAACTTTTCCATTGGTTTCACTAACTTTGTATTTGATATTTCTAACTCCTAATAGCCTTAGCTGATAACACACAGTTCTACAAATGGGACTAACAACATGCAGTAATGATATTCATGTGCACCTGAATGTAGTGGAACTCTCTCCAGGTCAAAGAGAGACTGACAGATGGAATTGATGTTATTGCCAACAGAGCCAGCAAAGCAAGTCCCAGAATTCCTAGAGACACATAAATCTCCATTCTCCAAACATCATGCTCAATCCAGGCATTTTCCTTTTTTTGTTTGACCTGCCAAAAGAACACCATAAAAATTACAGACTGGCACACTTGGCTGTTAAATATAATTTTACTGTTTTCACCGTAATATTAATGAAATAAGTGAAGAAAAGCAGTATTTTGGTTTGTTTGAATGTCTTTGAATATAACTGCTGTTTACTTCTGATAACAAAGCCTTCACTAGTACCTCCAGAGCAAAGGTGAGCTTTTAGAGAGAAGCATTTAGACTTCGTCAGTGTCTTGGCCCAGGAGAGCCTGATTCTGAGGCCTCTTAACCTGCCTTCACAGCAAGGATAAATCTTGATTTTGACAAGGAAAAAAACCCCACGTATGGCTAAATACCATATCAGGGAGATTATAACAACAGGAAATATATTAACAGCTCTGCTTCAGGGAGGTAATTCAGCAGGCCTTAATAAAAATATCCTGCCATGGTAGTTGTCTAGCTCTGTTATTTTTAAAAAACACAACTTGGTACATTTGTGATTTTAATAAACTGATGCCAAAGCTTCTCTTACTTACAATGACTTAAAACAGCACTCTGATCCTGTTAGTGATCACCATGGCATAATATGCCCCAAATATGATAATTTCTGCATCTTGAAGACTGGAATCTCAAGGAAATTCTAGTAATCCATTCAAGTCAGATCACCAGTAAGGCTGATATCAGAGTTTTCAACAGATAATTCAACTGTTTACAAAAACGTTAAGAATCTACTGACATCATATTGTGCTTTTAATAATTTTTAATAATAATGACTTTAGGGGTAATAAAAACATATATTTGCAGTCTATACCTTATATTGGAATATTCCTAATACTGCATTACTTATGGCACTCAAGGAAATAGGTGAGCATGAGGAATTCTCTGATTACAGAGGACATTGGGGAATTTTGCAAGCCAATTATTGACCATGAGTCAGATGCATCATTGAAATCCTATCTTTAAACAAGGCAGTGTGTATCAGTCCAAATGTGAGCCATCAGTATTCACAAATTTAGTTTGTGCAGATTACTGTGATTTAGCTCAGCCCTCCTTCACTGCTGCAAAGGTGTTTAAAAATGTTCAGTGCTCAGTTTTTGTTTCTAGACTTCACTGGTCCAGAGAAGAAATCTACACTAAACCAATAGTGTGCCAAAGACTTAAATGTTCCTGTAAGATACAATTTTGTACATTTTACAGAAGGAAAAAAATCCCAAATTAAGAAAATTACTTATATATACAATATACATTGGCACAACTGTGATGACTCTTGACTCTATTACATGCTTTGGCAACTAGGCCCTGCTCCATCCCTGAACAGTGCTCTCTGTGAATGTACTTGAAAATCAAACAAAGGCAATGAAAATGGCTTTCCCCCATCCAGATTTGCAAGGATTCTCTAAATACAGGAGGGTTGGTGTTCATGTGCCCATCGTACCTGCTGGAATGCCCAGTTCAGCAGCTTGTATCTGTATGATCTTCTCATTGGATAGCAGAGGCTATAGCAGGCGTGCAATGTAGCGAAGAAGAAGCTGAGAAGTCCAAATTGTTTCCTTGATACCATCCATCTATCCAGCCACTGGGGAAATCTTTTATACTTGGTACCAAAGTACAGCTGGAAACTAGCAGCTAATATTCCTGGTAAATACACTAGTGCTAAAAGGGTAATTGAAGTCACTGGTAAAACTTTGTTTATGACAAGGATTGGAATTTTATAGAAAACGTTTTCCTTTTTGGTTATAAAAGGATATATGACATCTCTCATGGACGTGTAAATAAATGTTAATAATGAGATCACAGATGCTATCTTCATTGGTAAGTGCCACTTAGGGAACAGATCCTGCTTGCAGTGCTGTTCTGAAGAGTGTTCAAACTCACCAAAATGGTGTGCTTGATGTAAATCGAAAAGTGCAGCTGCTTCTGATGGATTGGCAACCTGCATATCCACATTCTAGAAGGGACAGAATGGAAATACAAAGTGAGTTCAAGAGAAGATTAGAAACTTCTGTAATGACAGTATTTGCCATCATGACTTTTACAACTTACTGCTGTGGAACCATATACAAAACATATGCACTGTTAAAGACAAGGTAACTTGGAAACATAATATTTCAAACAGCATAGTCAGCACTTAAGTAAAGCACTTGTAGTGTAGATTTCCCATTCTTCATTATCTGCAGTGATTTTAAATTAGATTTTCATTCCAGGAAGACAACTATACTGCAAGGAAGGAAGGATTACATTATGTGAAGCATCATTTCAGCTTCTTATTATACAAGTTATAGATTTCAAATGTCAAATTTCAGCTATGGACTTAATGATGTAGCCCAAACACCATGCACAAGAAAGGATTAAAGGATTTTTTTTCTGGACCTTTTTTTGTGTGATGTGGAAAACTTCCTGAGTGCAATGTTGCTATCATGAAGATTCCCCCAAAGATAAATTTTATATTCCTGTGTAAAAGTCCCGAATTATTTCTGTGGAGTTTTGCTCATCTGGTAAGACACAATTAGCAGCTACCCTCATGTAGTTTTTAGCTGCCTCAGGCCTTGTTTATTTTTTATCATGGACTGTGATTAAATTGAATGAGATGTTCTCTATCTTTTTATCTCTTCATGTCAATACTGTGACAACATTTCAGAAATATTCATAATATGCGAGTGTGATTGTAACACTGTCTCTGGACAAAACTGAATCAAGGATTGCAATATTCTATGTGACATATGAGCTGCTTTTTTACAGAAACATTACCAAGTAGTTAAGATTTCCTGTATTTCTTCTTGGCATGATGTTCTGACCTGCATTCTGATCAATGGCATGATTACCACCTTCCCTCTTCTCCATTGTGGAAACTCCCTGCAAAACAAATACAGGATGTAAAACAGGTTTCGAAATGCCATACTGGAACTTTGACGCCTATTTTCCCTCAAATTGTTTTCTTCCTTGTCCTCCACATATGTGCTGAAAAAGGCACAGTCAATTAGGGAAAGGAAAGTCTGTCCTCTGAAAATGGAAAAAGCTCAGCTTATTTTCTGGGTAAAGCAGAGAATAAGAGAGAGCATAAATCAACAGAACAAAATTACTAACAAAAAATAATATTTAAGCCTAATATCCCTGTCACCAGCAGAATTAATGCATTAATTCAAGTTTTTAAATGACAACAAATTAGTTTGAAACAGCTTGCATGAAAAAACATGTAAAATGTTGTGAAGATGGATTTTAAGTTCATGAGACTTTCTGATGCAAGAAGCCCATGGAGATGTGTTGTTTCTAATATATTTTAGGGTTTAGGATTGGTCTACCTGACAGTCACTCTGGGGCTTTGGAGGTGTATTCTCCCTTCAAGATTGTCAAGAAACTGTAGCTTTCCTCATGCTGTGCCCAGGTATTTTGGCAATACTCATCAACACAAGTAGCAGCAGAAATGGTTCTAAGCTATTAGAAATGACAAAAAATCAGATGGCAGAAAAAGAAGAAAAAAGGAAGAGAATTGATAAACTGAAAGAGATGTTTCTAAAAATCCTGGGATAGCAGGAAAGACAGTATTTTGAAGAGCGTAAAATAACTACGGTCTGCAAGGACTTACAAGGAGGACTTGCCAGATGTGTGTCACACTGTTGCACACTGCAGGAGGACAGGCCCTGGCACCGTGCTACTGGAAGCTCAGAGTGCCATACCACAGGGTGACTTTCTGTGACAACCTTTAAGAAAATTACTAGGTGGCTGTTCCATGTACTTTCCTACTGAGCAACTGATTTAGTAGATATTAAACTGTTTTTCTAACTACTTATTCTTTTATATACATAAATCTTTTGGGAAATTATTTCACTATTTTCCTTCTTTTACTGTGTCTGGTTCCTTCAGTGGATGAGTCTTACAGTCTTTTACTGTCTGCTATGAGGGTTTGCTCTCTGCCAGGCCACCGGCACATGAAGCTGAAGTATTCTTTTTGGAAGTGTTCTTTCCTTAGTATTTCTTTTTGGATTTTTCCCTCCTGGTAGTCAGCTCTCCCTTTGAGCATAACCTTTCAGACAAGTGTTGCAGAGGAGGGTCACTAAGAGTTCTGTCTGAAGGTCAGGCTGTTAAGCCATTCCTACACCAGCTAATGGTGTAGGAAAAAAGTTATCCTTTGTATATCCTGCACACAAGAAAGCATGGACTCATGAAGGCACACTTCTGTTTTTTGCCCCTATTCCTAGGGCAAGTCCTGGTGATTTTATCAAAAGTCTTGGAGTATCGTGTATCTTCACAAAGCTTCAGATTTTAGAATTTCTACTTCTCCAGGTTTCAATATATATAATTTCTAGCTGTTACAATTCAAAGAATAGTTTACAAATAGAACTTAGTAGGGTGAACTTACCTGTAAAAAACCTAATAACAAATACAGTGAACTCCACACCTATTTTTAAGAAACTCATAATATGAAGGGCAGTCACCATTTTTGAGGCCTACCTTCTGGCTACCACACTGTCTTAGAGGTCCAAAAGCATAATTTAGTTTGGGAACTCTCTATGAAAAACCCTGATTCACCTAGTTCTCATGCTCCTATCACTCTTCATTCAGAAAATTTAGAAACAAAGAGTCCATTAGTTTCCAGTTGAATGTTTATATTGATGAGGATGTAATAAATGATGCCATGATGTGAACAAAAGCAACCTATGAGCTAGAATGCCAGCTGCTAATCCTAAAAGGTGATTTATTGGCTCTTTTGAGACACAGTGTTTTAAACAACATAAAATACAGCGTTAAAGGTTTATGCAGCAGAAAACAAGACAGAAAGAAAAAAGCGTGTGCGAATGGATGCACGTGTTCATCCATGGAACTATGGGTTTCAGCCATATGACTGCATGCAAGGAAACTCAAGTGTCATAGCATCATATTCCACTTGGCTTCTGATACCAGTTGACACGAAATTATTTCCCAGTAATAGCTTTTGAAAACTCTAAAAGAAGAGCACCTACAATTCACTACTCAGTGCCTTACAAATTGCTAGAAAGAAGTCATCTAGACTATATGTCTTTTTGAAATACATCTGAAGAAAAATTAGGGGTCCTGCAAGAGACAGAGTTAGTCATCTAACTCACAACTGTTATGAAAGGAAATAGTCATATTAACGTCCATCCTCAGTGCACATCCCTTCTGCTCTGGGACGCAGCTGTCAACGAGGGTGGAGGGCGTCCCGCTGCAGAAAGCCAAGCTCCCAGCGCTGTGAGTACGGTACTGAATTTTGTACCGGGACAGCACGCTCATTGTAACGCTGAACCATCAGGGATCCACACTGTGCAGACATTATCCCGGGAAAACATCATCCCAAGTCACTGGGAAATTTTCCTCAGTAAGGGGTTTCAGGGCTGGTTCCACGAAAAAATAAAAAATGGGTAAAATAAACAGGCTATGATAATAACGAGGAGGTGACGGAAGAGGTGCGGGATAGTGCCTGCACCTCTCCCTCGGCACTATCGGAAACTTACAGCACGAAACTGCTGGGCATAAGTGTCTCGCTTTCCAAGTGCCCGCTGCACCCTGCAGGACGCTGCAGGCACTCGGCACGCGAGCTCATAACTTTCCCCGCTCTTCAAAAATTCTGCTGAGCTCGGTGGAAAACTGAATGAAAGCCCAGAGGGTGGGAGCAGCAGAGCGTCGCTCGGCGTTCCTCCTCGGCCAGAACGATCCCGGGGCACGCCGCCTCAGGGAGCCCGAGCCCGCCGCGGGTTCCCGGCCCAGCCCGGCCCGGCCCGGCCGCGTGNCCGAGCAGCGGAGGGCGGCGGGACAGCGCGGCCTCCCGGAGGGGACTCCCGTCCGACACCGGCCGGCCCGAAGAACGCCGGGCTGGGGGTCTGCTGGGCCCTCGGCCGGACAAAGGGCGCATTCACCTGCTCCCTCCCCTCCCCGCCCCGCCGCAGGGAAGAGGAGGAGGAGGAGAAGGTGCCGAGATGCGGTCCCCACCCCCGGCGCCCCTGGCCTCCACCAGCCGGACCTCTGCCGGCAGCCCCGCCGCCTGTGAGGGGTGCGCTGGGGGGTCACAGCACGCTCCGGGCCCGCCAGTGGCCCGTGACCTTCAGATCCCGGGAGCCCTTCTGCTCTCCTTTCGTTCCGTTCTCTCTTCCCTGCCGGTTCCTCCAAACGGGTCACTCTCCTAAACCTGACAAAATGCCCTATTAATCCCTACTTTGCATACGAGCAGTCCTCACTTCATTTTTTTTTTTCTTAAAGTACCATGATCCTGTAAGTTTTTTGTTTTTGTTGTTTGTTTGTTTGTTGGTTTTTAACTTGTGCTGGCGATTTTGAAAAGGCAGCTGTCTCCTGAAATTTTAGTCACACAGTAATGTGAACTATAATTATTTTGTGAAATCTCTGTTTTAGTGCATATTTTGACATCTAGTGACTTCCTGACGTTGAAGAACACGTGGCCAGTTTGTGTCAGAAATGTTTTCATGCAGAGCTCATTGTATCCTCCTCAGGATGTCTTCACAGAAATGATGCCAAGTTCCCTATCTTTGTATCTTGGGAGGGGAGTAGATTTTTTTTTTCTCCTTTTCAGTAGATGTTAAATGGACGTAGACTCCAGCTGAATGCTACATCTGGAAGAAAAGAGGAGATTGCCTTAGAAGAAATAGAAGACAGAATAATTGTATCTCCTGTGTTAAAAGCTTAACTTAAATTTTTTTTTTAGTTACATTCATTAGCATATTTTTCTGTGCTTTTCATAAAGGCTATTTCCACATGTTTTCCATTAGTTGCTTTTTTTTGCAAGGGGTGCTAACTTGGGTATGCTCTCACTTTGTTCAAGTGCAAAAGTGGTTTCCTTCCCTGCTCCTTTTTTTGCGCGGTCGGTTTGGGATTTTTCCCCGTTCCCATCAGCAGGGTGACGCCTGGCGGTGGGAGCGCAGGGGACGAGGCTGCCTGTGCCAAGGTGTGCCGGGCGGTTCCAACCCCGGCTAAGGAGACTTTGCCGTCCAGAGGGCTAAAAGCATGTTCCTAGGAAACTCCTTGGCAAAGCACTTCTCAGAAGCCCTGGTGTAAGCTAGTGTTATGGGAACTACATTTATAAAAGATAGCTGAAAATGCTGAGGGATTGCAGCATCTGGATATCCTGTCTTAAGAATAGAATATACTATCTTAAGGATAGAATATCCTTAAGATATCCTTAGACTTTTTGTAAAACACACAAGAGGCTCAGCTCCTGCATACCCATTCTCCGAAGATAAGATGAAAAGCCAGCCAGAGTGTGAACCTGGCTATTAAATAAGTACCTGGTAAGCTGTTCTGCACAGATGCTTTTAGGTATCTCTGGACAAGCAATCCCCTCTCTAGTCTGCGTCCTGAGTACTATTAGGTGCCTGTCTGTGAATAAAGTTGGAAAGCTGATTTTACATGGGTGCTGACAAAGTGGAAATAGATTCAAATGCTAAGTGAAATCTTTCCTTTCATGCCTACCCTAAGGCATGACTTCCACATCATTCAAAGTACCACTTATATTTAGAATGGTTACTGGGAAGCAAGCTGCATGGCAGTCCTGCAAACCATTATGCCCAGATGATACCAGTGCATGCTGACAGCTTTGAACTGGTATTTATGAGATGTGGTTTGTAAGAAGTCTGAAGCTGAAGGTAGGAAACACCATGGGAATGAGTTGATTCAAAATGAGAAAATTTCTGTTGGCACATGCAGAATGGTCATGATGTCACTAACAAGAATGTAGAGTTGTGCAGGTTTGGCTAGCTCCAGAGGTTTAGAATAGTGTCAATATGCTTCAACTCATGTATGAGCTGGGGGAGAAAGAATAATACTTTTGTGGTTGCTGAAGTGTGTCAGAGTTTTTTCCCAGAGAACAAAAATACTCTGCTGACACTGTCTTAGTCCATCTGTGTTTTATTCCTTCTGTATTCTGATCAAAGTCTGTGTGTGATGTTGACCAAGAACATGAAGGAATGCTTGATTACGTTTTCTGGAGGAAAGAAATATTGCATAATTGACAAGATTTCCAGACAGTTCTTTAATCTTGATAACAGATTCATCAGAGTTTTTACATGGGGAAGTCTGTGGTCAGGACAATTTGCTTCTGCAACTGCTGTTTAGACTAGGAGTTCTGAGAACAGCTTGCCAAATGGCTGGAAAAGTGGTGCAGTGTTCCAGTAACACACAGACCTACATATAATCACACTAAAAGTCTTGCTCAGAACTTGTTGAGTAAGCTAAGTGCAACTATGAGTGTCAGCAAGATGACTACAGCATGCCCTTGGGTGACTCAGAAATGGTGCTACAGAGGGAGAGCTGATGTGGAAAGAGGGAAACCATTCCCTGTAATTTAACCAAGTGCAAATGTGCTGGATTCAGCCAGGTTGAAATGCTTAAGTGGTGGCTGAGTTTCCAGGATGGCACTTGAAGGGTTCTCTAGAGGCTTACCAAGGTGGTAAAGGGCTCACAGCTCATGCTCCCTGGGGAGAGATGTGGGGAAACTGGGCTTGCTTTGTCTGGTGAAGAACAGACTAAGGGATGACATATTAGCAGCCCTCCATACTTGAATGGAAGGTACAAAGGTGAGGAAGCCGAACTCTTGTTGGCAGTGCCACTGGGTGTAAAAACAGTCAGGGATAACAAATGGCAGTTTGAAGGTTCACATTGGGTACCAGGGAAATATTCTTCACTGAGAAGATAGTGAAAATCATCATTGTGCCCATTGCTCCTTGTCTTTCCGTTGAACTCCACTGAGAAGAGTGTGGCTCCATATTCTTTAGTGTCTTCCTCCCTCAGGTATTCATATGTAATGTTAAGAGCTTCCACGAGCATTCTGGTCTCCAGGCTGAATAGTTCCAGCTCTCTCAACTGTCATTGTAGGAGAAGTGCTTCAGTCCTTTAATCCTCTTCATGATGACCTGCGCAGAAGCAATTTCAGTACATATGTGTCTTGCTTGTACTGAGGGGTCCAGAACTGAACACAGCAATGCAGATGAGTCTCAGAGGGGCTGAAGGAAGGGGAAAGAGGACTGGCCTTGACCAGCTGGCAGTGCTCTTCCTATTGCAGCTTAGGGCCTGATCAAAGGGGTCTTCCTTTGAGTGGGACAATGCACACAAAATTTAACTGCATTAATGTTTTTGCCCATGGAAATATGTGAGCTGACACCAAGAAGACTCTTGCTCAAAATCCCCGTACTCAGCAGTCTGTGAAAAGGAACATAAAAATGTAGGTGCTACAAAGCACCATGTATGAATTTGGAAAATTATGAAAAAATTGAAAATTAATTTTGAAATGCAATAAAATCTAACCTGATTTTGAAATTACAGCCTAAGAAACTGCAGTGTTGACTCCTAAATAGGAGTTGGGAATGGAAGTGGCAAGTGCCCTGTGTTCATGTTGTGAGTAGGAGTTGCAGATGCAGCTGCTAGAGAATGCTTGTCCGTTGTGGACTAAGGCCATTTGAGAACAGAGCCATCAGACAACATATTTGGCTCACTGTCATTTAATAAGCTTCTTTATCCAAGGGAATATGTCAGAAAGAGATCAGATAAGCATACAACTGCTGTATTCCCTGCTGAATGAGTATGTAGTAAAGGACCAGCTGTTCTTAGTAACATTGTTAAAGTGAAAAAAATTTCTTACTTGGCCTGGATTTATCACACAAATTCTGATTCAAAGAAGTGGCACTCAAGCTACTTGAAATAGTTGAATTCCTCTGGAGGGTTTAAGTCATTGGTGCCAAGTAACAGGAAGCTGAGGAAAACAACTACAGTGAAAAAACAGAGAGGATCAAGATTGTTTGAGAGGGCTGTTCAATCTTGTCCAACGTGTAAGAAACAAAATGATGTACTACTTCTCTTGAATTATGAGAAATCAACAAAGCCACATGACACAATTAGTTTTTTTAACTGATACTTTTAGACATTGTTGAAAGTACAAGTAAAGACCACATGACCACCACAGTTAAAGTTCAATGAAATTAGTTGAAAAATAACTCAAAGTAGAGGAGAATTTTATTTTCTCATTCCCTGTAAAAAATTGCATTCTGGATTTCAAGTATATAATTTGTAGACAAATACAGAAAGCACTTCCATTCTTAATTTTTTGAACACCTTTCACAGCATTCCTTTCTGATAATGCATGTTGTTTCTTGGAAGCAGCACAGAAGAATTTGTTTTATATTTAAGAAAAAAAATTTGATTGAATCAGACAGTGATATTCTTTGGGTATAATCACACACTCTTAAAGAAATGCTTGCCCTTCCTAGTGTGTCTGTTACTTCTGCTTACATAACATCTAAAATTGTACTGTTGTCCTTTGAGGCAGCTGTGGTACTTCTCTGTGGAGTCTTGTTGTTTTCAGGATTTTACCACACACATGCCACTGGAGTATAGAGCTGGCTCTATACTCCAGTGGCAATAATGAAACCAGGGATAATAAAAAGAACAGTAATTTATATACAGATTAACAACAACAAAGCCACAACAACCCTGACACACTTTAAGGCTGTAAAATGTAAAGAATACAAGGAAGGGAATAGACTCACAGGTAAAGGGTTACTGAACAAAGACAGAATATTGGCCATGTAGGTTTTTTTTACAGGAAACCTTTTTGCCTAAATCTGATTATATAATAGCGAACTGCAATGATATATTTTCTCCTGTGGTATATAGGGGTATTCATTACCTCTAATTGTTAAAAAACATTAGGTTTTACAGTATTTCTACAAGAATCCATTGAAATTAAATTGCTTTGGATCATATCTTGTGAAAAAGTGTGGCCTATTGCTCATGGCTGTGGTTCTTTGATGGATTTTGTGGTTGTTGTTGTTTAACCCCAGCCAGCAACTGAGCTCTAGGCAGCAGCTTCCTCACTCCCCCCTCAATGGAACGGGGAAGTGAATTGGGAAGATAAAAGTAAGAAAATTCATGGGCTGACACAAAGACATTTTGATAAGTAAGATAAAAGCTATGTTCACAAGCAAAGCAAAGCCACTTCCCATGGGCAGGCAGGTGCTCAGCCATCTCCTGGAAAGTAGGGCTCCGTCAAATGTAGCAGTGACTTGGGAAGATAAACACCATCACCCCAAACATCCTCCCTTCCATTTTCCCCCCCAGCTTTATATGCTGAGCATGATGTCCTATGGTCTGGGTTATTGTTGGGGTCAGCTGTCCTGGCTGTGTCCCCTCCCAACTTCCTGTGCATTCTCAGACCACTCATAGATGGGGTGAAAAGTAGAAAAGGCCTTGACTCTGTGCAAGGCCTGCTCAGCAATAACAAAAACATCTCTCTATTGTCAGCACTGATTGCAGTGCAAATCCAAAACACAGCCCCATGCCAGCCATTGTGAAGAAAATGAGCTCTACCCCAGCCAAAACAACACAGTGGTTTAGGAATGGCATTCTTATGTCATTATTCTTCCCTTGAGGAGCTACAAAGGCATGTGATGAGACAAAATTGTCAAAATGTTGTAGCATCCCACCCGCAACCATGTTCTCTCCCTGGTCGTCTACCTCAGAAGTTTATCAGAAAGTCTTGTTCCAATACCGTATTTTAAACTCCTTGCAGTTTGTAAGGAATTTTTTGGCTCTACACCTACTACAAAAACTTGCAGAACTTTTTCCTATTACCTTAGTGCCTACAGATCCCAGTCCCTGGTGTCAGATGTGTGCAGACACAAACCACAGGCACTGACAACTTCTCTGCAGGCCATGACGTAGGTTTCACATGAGAAACAGTTGGAGACAGGTGAGGCAAGCACAGGGGGAGGAAGCTGAAATGAGCGTGGTTTTAGGAATGTAGTGAGAGGGTGATGGTTTGGAGGTCAGGCTGTGATGGTAACTGTCCAGTGTGATGATAGCAGTCTCAACTGCTGGATGCCATTGTAACAGCTTCCTCATTTTAAAGAGGGATTTGAAAGAAGACAAGGAATTGGCTTTGTCAGAATTTATATGTAATTTCTCGGTTACTAAGATGCCTTTGTGAAGTGACCAGGTGGGAGAAATTCTTAAGGGTAAGAGTGTTAAGGGTACTGAGGTACTTAAAAAGACCCTAAGTTTGTCAGATGTCATTAGAAATTTGATACAATCTAAACAACTGTGAAACAGAACCTGCTGATGCATTTGAAATTACTTAAATATTTTAATCAAGTAATACCATAATTAATTTAAATAAAGCACAGTTTTCTGCCATCCAGTTTTGGGAAAATACTTTTTATGTAGAACTATTGCATTAATACATTTATTATGGTTGACTGGTAAGGGAATTGTTGCTCACATGCAAAGACTGACAACACAATTGCACATATGTCTTCAATATGGAAGTAATTGTGCTAATTAGAGCTTGTTAAGCTGGATATTTTGCTAGATTTGGAATTAATTTTCAGCAATTCTGCTGCTAATATTGATATATCAATTGTAAGTTCTTGGAGCAAGAGTATTTTTAAATCCAAACAGTTTTCTTATTTCCAAAGGAAAGGACCTTTTGTCCAAAACTTAGTACTGGAGTTCTAGTTTAGGATTCTGACTGTTCAAGAATACTGTCCGTGGTCAAATTTAAAATGTTCCTGCCACCCAGAAGCACTATTCTATGTCACTAACTTCATGCTACAAACAACACTAGATAGCTGAAGCTAATTGTCAGAAATAATCCAGGAGATTATTTCTAAAATGAGATATTTTTTTGGATTTACTCCCACTGCCTGGGGCGCTGGTCTACTTTAGAAGCAGAGCAGGGACTCAGAAAAATAACTGGAGCAGGAAATGAGGCAGGGCTGGAAGAGACAGGGAACTCAAGCAGAGTTCAGCAGGCTCTAGCATGCAGCAGGTTCCAGAGAAAAGCTGTAAGCTTCCATCTAACAGCCACCCCGTCACAAATGAGCTTTGCAGGAGATGCAAAAACTGGGTGGAGTGGTAGATGTACCAGGTGGTTGTGCTATAATTTAGATTTGATTCAGCAGGCTGGAGAAATGGGCCAATGTGAAGTTCAGCTAAATCCTCTAGTGGGAAGAAATAAACCTGTACACCAGAGTGGACAGCTGGCTGACCAGCTGGAGAGAATCTTGGCAGAAAAGGCCTTGGAGGTCCTGAAGAGACACCAAATGAACATGAGCACCCTTAAAACAATGATGGCCATCAATCTCCTGGGCAGCAGGAAGCAGAGAATTGACAGAGAGTTGGGGGAAGAGGTTCTCCTTCTCCTGCACTGTCAGTCCACGTCTAGAATGCTGTGTACAGTTCTGGCTCTCCATCCTTGAATGAGTCCAGCAAGGGCTGACACAGGCAATTATAGGATTGGAGCATCTGACATAAGCAAAGATGGGCTGCATAGCTTGGAGGAGTGAAGGCATGGGGATATTTTATCTATGTGTAAATACCAGGGAATAAAGAACAGACAGATATTTCTCAATGACAGAACAAGAGGCAAATTGGATACAAATTGAAACACAGGAAATTCCATGTAAATTTTAAAGAAATGATGGGCTGTGATTGAGTTTGCATTGATTGTGAAAAGACTGACGTGAAACTCCACCCTAATGACTGTGGATGGTTTCAGGAGCTGGACTTGGGAGTGCACGAACTTGAATATAGAGGTTGAGTGATGACACAAGAGCTTGATGAGAACTTCAAATCCGTATCAGAGGAAGTGTAGTCAGAAATCTCCTTTCGCGTAATTTTTTTTGTTTGGTTATTGCCTGTACTTGAGTTCTAGAGTAGAAGTCTGCTTTTCTACTATTTTGCTATTTAATTTGGCACACTTGTTTAACTAGTGTTTTTTACCTAAGATGACTTACCATTAATAGTTCTCTGAAAATTCTGTCTCTGCCAATTATAACTGAGATCTCAATGAAAATGGAGGCAGGGAAAGTGTGGTGAAAGAAAAGATAGACAATGACCTGGATTTAATCATTGTAGGCTGATAAATTTAAGCTTGGCAATCACTTCACAAAGAGATGAGAGTCAAGCCAGAAGCTCTTTAAACTACTTAGTAGAAAAATTGCATGTATCTTGTCTCCTATCTAGTTTCAAAAATAATATTAGAAGATGAAACAGTGTAGAGAAACCCAGTCTGAGCATTCATAAAGAGCAGTAAAGCTAGGGAAACAAGGTTTTCTTAAAAGGATTTATTATTATATTTCTCTGGTTGTCAATATGGATCTGTAACAGCCCTGGTTTTGGCATAAACTACAACATGCTATTTTTTTCCTTCCTAATCTGCATCAGCTGATAACATTGTCCTGACTTAGTCAATGGTTCATGAAAAAAAATAGAGACTTCAAAGACAGGAACTATGGTCCTAAATATTAAGGTGATCTACAAAGGGTTGAGGGTTGCTATTTATCCTTTACTCTCACTTAATAAATCCCCTATGATTACAAGCACTTCTTTCTTATTGCCTAAAATAACTATCTGGAGCTTTGTGAATTCCATTCTGCAAGGCATTTGTCTAACTTTTAGATGTTGTGGTGCTTTGCAACTGAAGTAGGCTGATATGCTTAAGGATGCTTTAGTGTCTTCGAGGAACTTGCCTAATGACCACTGTAGTGGTATTTAATGAATGTTCATTAATAAGCTGGTGTGGTAAACTGTAAACCTTTTATCTTTTTCTGTAAGAAGGTACTCCTTTTGATTGACTAATGACTAAACTACCAATGACAATTCTACCAGCTCCCATTTCTTGTAAATTTAGAGCTTTCAGCCAAACAAAAATCATCCTAATATACAGTACCAAAATACCACTTAGAAGGTAAAGTTAAAATAAAATATTCTGAATAGATGCAATTTAGTATCCTTTCTGTTTTGTAGTCTAGTGTTACTTAATTTTGGGCTCACAAGTGTTATTTTATGTTGGCAGAAATTGAAAATCCTGATTTTCATTACTTATCCTGACTGTCTTGTTTGAAAGTAACTCAAATAATGTGTTTCTATATTATCTAAAAGTCACTGATATAAAAATAGTTGAAAGAATTTAGTACGTTTCAATAATGGTGCTGGTAAAGTTATAAAAATAAATTATAGATTTTTTTCCAATTTTGGTTATATTCGTACTGAGTTCTGCCCTATTATTACTGCTTTGGTGCTGAAGAAAAATCCCAAATTCTGTCTTAGTATGTTTTTTGCACAGTTAATTTGTGTAAAGCATGCATAGTTATTTGTAACCCTAGGAGAAAAATGACAGGTCAGGTTTTTTATAATGCCTTTTAAAGAGAGAAAGGTATAATACATTTAACAGATCAGTAGAGCAAAGTAAAATGGTGATGAAATAAGTTCTTCTGGTAGTACATTAATTTCAAATGCAAGTTCACACAGAACATTCAGATGCTGCAAGAATTTTCATAAATGAGTAAATACTGTGTCAGTGCTAGCTGTATACACATACACTTGTAATTAAGAAAAGGACTAGAAATTGTATAACGGAATAAGAAATCCTCTTTTCCCATACAAGTCTTTCTTCCTGCTCTGAAATGTGGTTATATTGTAAAGTCAGAGGTACTGAATGAAACATTGAAGCTGTTTGGTGTAGAGTAGTGCATGTGGATTGGGATAAACAAGACTACATTGGAACTGAGAAACAAGTTGGCTTGTATTTAAAACTGAATCAATAATTTGAAAATGGTCGGTAGTGGTGCCTAATTCTGCTGTTGTGGAGTTGATTCAGCATCACATCTGCCTGACACTAGTGTTGTGTTATTGTTGGTGGAATCGTTCCTTCTTTAGCATCACAAAAGAACCTGGCTTAACCCTATAGAATGTCCTCTGTGGAAATTCCTCAGTAAATTATGGGACAATTTAATTTATGTGTTAGAATATTCCATACTGAAAGATGTTGTGGTCCTTTAAATACTGCACAAAAATACTCTTAGTTTTGCTTTTACCCTTCAAAAGCAGCACTTTTATTGAGTAATATACAGGAGCAAACTTAATCCATATGCTAGCAAGCCCCTTTTCTGCTAGAAAGGCTTTTGAGTTCTGATGGCATGGGAAATGACAAAACTCTCTCATTAAATAGCTTCTCCCCTTACCGCCATGCTGACCACCTCTACTTTCATTCACAAATTCATCTAGCTATCT
>VYZP01014203.1:342-20299 GCA_013400635.1 Hypocryptadius cinnamomeus
GAAAAGTAAAATCCCTTGAGAGATAACTTTGTTATTCATACAGAGCTGCTTTGTTTAGTTTTAGTGGCATGTCTGTGCCTGTGGCAATCCTCAAAATTTCACTATCAAAATGTCAGGTTAGGAGGTGACTCAGTACTGGAGATTACTGTTTACTGGGGAGAGGAGCAGAGATGGAAGAGCCAAAACAGTCTGGGGAAACCCAGACCAAGGCTTGACATTGTCGTAATAATTCAAGCAGTTTTATTTCTTTTACTTAAACACTGTTGGGTAACTAAGGTAAAAAGTGGTCATGAAAAGGTTTTATCTTCATTTATATGAAATGGGGACAGTATCCATCTCCTGCACTCAGCCTCAGCCTTCAGCTTTCTCACTGTCATTTTTAATAGGAGAATTTGCCCTTTTTGTTAATAGATTAACGGAGGAATAAAACAGTCACCCTAAGTTCAGTAGCATACAAATTGTCAGCCTGCTTTTTCCCTGCTTTTTGACTAGCCAGGCTAAGCATCCTGAAAGATTTGGGCTTCAGTCAGCATGGTCCATTAACCAGATTTCTTTGGTTTACAGTCTTACTCTTTTTAGCACAATTACTTTTCTCTCATTGTCTCCCTTGTACCCCTTAGCAGATCCAACAAGGAGGGAGAGAGATGATTCCCAGGGAATCAAACTACTTCTTTTATGGTTGTTACACTCATGATATTGCTCATGACAAGAGGGTCATAATCCAGCTCTACAGTTGTTACTCATGAATTGTAGACCGTACGAATTTGGGCCTCTAAAGGATTCAAAAGCTTTTAACCAGCAAGTATAATTGGGGGTTGCTTTACCGTTTCTTAGACACAGACAAAAAGATACTCAGTTCATGCTGAGGAATTGCAGAAAAGCCAGCACTTGAAATATAATTTCCTCAAATACTACAAAGTAGTATTATAAGAAACAAATTATCTGGTTTCTCTGCCAAAGACTCTCAAGCATAACAACTCTTAAACATCATCAGCATCAGATGTTGTGTAAATTAATAATTAATTGCCCTCCAATTTCAATTTTCTCAAGGAAAATGTTTCCTAATCTCAGTTAGGCCAGATTATGCTGTTTTAAATCCCATGCACAGGATGGTGTTGCGTGGGTAGTGTGAGTATTGGGGTACACAGAGGACATGAGAGCTTCCCATGTGATATCAGGCTGATAACTCACAGTGCAAGGACTCTCAGGCCCTGGGGCTTCATATTCAGCTGAAGAGCTGCAGCAGCAGCACTGGGATTTGTTGGGAGAGTTGTCTGTGCAGTCAGGAGATTGAGAACTACATGGATGAAATGCAGGTGCTGGAAGTGCTTTGAGACATTGGGTTCTTGAACTACCTTGAGGATGACTGAACTGCTGTGTTGCTTTTGCAATCTGTGTCTTGTTTTAAAGAAAGGAGGTCTAATCCAAACCCACTCAATTTGAAGTCTGATATTTATGTAGCGATTTGATAAAATTTCTTGGTCAGAAGTTTCACATTTTTACTAGAAATGGCAGGTATTTACAATTTGCTGCACAAGTAGTTTTCATGTTTTAGCATAATTTAGAGTGAATTAATGGCTTGTTATTTATTGCCTAATGCTCTGTAGGAGTGATTTATAAAGCTATATTCTGCACTTCTTGTTACTTTGTATTCTCTGCATTAGGTGTATCATCAATATCATTAAACGAATTCACAGTGACATTGCTCTGGAACTATGGGTTTTGATACAAGGGTAGCAGAACATAAATCAAGAATTATGTTTAATTCATAAGAGGCACCAATCTCTCATTTAAGTGTAGGCTGGGCTAGATGGTGTCAAAAATATGCTTTACAATACCTCTTCTGATTGCATTTCAGACCCTCTCTATATACCCTTATGGTGTCTGTGAGAATAATAGATGGCAATACATTGCAGTTTGTCAAGTGAATAGCATTTCTGGTTTTATATATTTGGGTGCAAATGCTATCATTATTTTTACCACAAGCCAAAAAGGAATATATTTACATGTATATACTTAAAACTATTGTTAAGGGAATCTATAAATTTAAAGACAAATCTTGCCTATTCTCTGCAATAAATACAATTGTTAACAATATAAATTACACTTTAGAAATCCAATATTTTGTAGTAGTTCTAACTGTTCTGTTATTTTTACTCCTAAGCAGAAATATAAATAAACTTTTATTTTAGTCTTTCTTTTCTTAACTCTTTTCTCTTGAATTAGTACATTAAAATCCAGAGCATTGAAATACCTGTCAGAACATTAAACTATTATTTGTTACTTTTTTATAAATTTCATGAAAATATTTCTTTTCCCTTTGGCTTTTGTAAAAAAGTTATTCTTGCGAAGCCTAAATTTAGGATTGGCACTGACTTGAAAATGCACTTTCACCTCACTATTACTCCAAGTGCATAAGAACTCTTGACAGTATCATTCACATATAATGGCAATTTTGAAGCGAGAAGCTTAGGATGCAGTTTATTGGAAGTGTTAGTTATGCAGGAGCTAGGGCTGTCATTTGCTAGAAGTTTTCTCATCACTTCACTCCAAGAAGCAGGACATGTTCTCTTTGACACTTCTTGGACTTAACAAAATAGTCATCATGTATTTTAAATGGCTGGAAGGAATTACATTAATGGGAGAATACTAATGTTTACACATAAATCAAAACTAGAAAAAATGTTTTGTGAAAATGAAGGAATTCTTTTTGTTCAGTATTTTAAACATTTGTTCTCGGTGGAAACAAAGGACAGTAGAACAAATAACATATCTCTGCAGAAGGAGAGAAATCAGACTTCAGAGCCTTTTGGTCCCAGCTTTCATGCCATGTCCTGTGTGCCCTTTAATTAATGTTTTCTAACATTTGTTAGATCAAGACAAAAAAAATCAATTGAAATATATGATGAAGTTTTTTACACAAAGCTGGAAGAGATTGTTGGGATTTTTTTTAATTTTCACTTAAAAATAAGTTGCAATAGGACACTTGCAATGGATAATTCTACTCAGTTTGTAAACAAAACTTAGATACTGTTCTATAACATAAGGCATCTATATGTGATAATTAGAAATTCTCATTAGTGTTTTACCCAGATCTTCCAAAAATGCTTCATCTTGACATCAAGCAGCCTTCCCAGCCATTGTTGTGCTGGGTGATGTTGAGTTTTGGGAAGGTGTGTGGGCCCTGAGGGATCCCTTGGTCTCAGGAGGTTGTGGCCCAGAGATTTCCAGGTCTTCCAGCACATGGGATATCTCTCCCACCTCTGCTGCCGGCCATGCCCAAACTGCAGCAGAGTAGTTTGGAACACCTTCTGCTCAGTTTTGCAAAGAAAATGGAGATCTGCTTGGTTATGGCATTCTTAGGCTGGGCAAAAGGGGGGACAGCCCACAGCTGTCATGTACTACTTTATGTCATTAATGTGCTCAAGACCACAGAGCTCGTTAGGATCAGAGGTTAATGGTGCAAGAATTAACTGCAAGCTCACTTCATTTACTAGTACTTCTGAAATAACAGTGACTGGGGTAATTTTTCTTCATTATGTTGTGTGTCCTTTGGTTAGGAGGGTGCTGTTCTAAAATGAGTGACTGCTGTACATGGTGACACAGCACAGACCCATTTCCTGGGCAGCTGTCCAGTTTCCAAACAGTCACTGACATGAAAATCTCCTGTCACCAGCATTAAATGTGCCTGTGTCAGTTAAAAACATAAAGACAAAACATGCAGGGAAATTCAATTTAATGTAGCACAGGATGTATTTCTGGAGGGAAAATGCTGCTTGTCCATCCCTCTTTCTCCTTGTATTAATTATTTCTGAACTTGTAGGTCCATTCCAATGAAAGTTGACAACTTAGGTGTCTTTAATAATATTATCTTGGATGTCTGAATATAGAGGACCACACTGGGAAGGATTATTATATACACATGGAGAAGAATTTGAGGAAGCTCAGTCTTGGCTCAGCTCCAGCAGAGCACGTGTTTTAGCAAACTCCTCCTCAGCCTGGAGGGGATGGAGTTGGGAGACCAAGAGAAAGACGGTACCAGTGTTGCTGCAAGTGATGAGCTTTCTGTGGCTTAGAAATCACTTCTCCTTCCTTCGGGTGTGGAATGACACACTCCTGGTGCATGGAGGTGCACAGGAAAATACACAAAGTTAAACCAGTGCCAAATAAACCCATACTTGTCATGAAGGAGCATCATCCAGCATACCTGACACCAGGAATGCAGACATGGATTCCTGTGTTCAGGAATGCAAGGCTTTAAGCAGGATACTTTTTAAAGTATGTCCCCAAAATTTAAAATGGCTTTTAAAAATTTATTTTGATACAAGTTTCAGAAGTGTTAATTGGTATAAATGTTTTTTCAAATCATGCATAGTATTTTAGAGACTATTAAGAAATATAGGTGTGTTTCATTTAAAATCCTGTTCAACAGGACAATTCTTAGCATTGAAAAGCAAAAATTTTCTGAAATTTAACTTATTTTTTTGTGCATAATGAAGCAAGTGAAATAGCCTGGGGGAAAAGAACCAGTTTCATTTTTGCTTCCTAAAACCAACAGGTCAAAGTTCTTTACCATGTTCCTATTGTAAACTCCTCAAAAGACCAAGTATCAGCATGAAAAGTATTGAAGAACAATTTTCCTCAACACTACTGACAGCTGCAAAAAAGGAAAGTATTTCCCTGCAGCAAGACAACATGTAAATGTTTGTGGTAAGCACAGATCAAAAGATTTGTGAATGGAACCTCAGAAAAGACTCCTGTTTTGTTTTACTAAAAGTATCTAAATTATTTATAATGTTCCTGTAGCTCTTAGTTTAGGAATTATGAAGTCAATAATACAGCCAGAACAATGGTCAAGTGGAATACATATTGAAAGATAGAAGTATATAGTCCATTTGAAATTCTTAAGCTAAAAGGTACATGTTAACATGTCTCTACTGAGTATTAATAATACATAAACCCAGGTCTTTAGTTAAATGCAAGAGATTGGCCTCAGGTCAGTAAAATTTAAACTTTTTTTTTTTTTTTTAAAGGGCAGCAATATCATGCAAGGAATCCAAACTTACTGTGATCTGTTTGATTGAGAGATCCTCAGAGATGGATGCACCTGGAAGCTAAAAGCCACACATCACCAGCCGTATTTTAAGATATTTTAGTTGTTGTTTGTAATATACTGTTTTTAACAGTCTTTGTGCAGGAATAACATAGAATTATCTCTGCCAGTGGATGAAGTCTGCCTGTTTTCTTAGCATGTGCCAAACAAGTGGCACAGCATAGTTAGTGCTGCTATTTTTGCAGCATTGTTTTGGATGCTGTTCTCAAATATGTCTTATTTCCTTCTGATTTTGTAGTTGTATCTCTGTAATCCACACAGCTTTACCAGCTAACAGTTTACTGCTGTTGTTCCATCCCTCTGATGGGTCTTGCTTCAATCCTTTTGACTCACTGCCACATCCATCCCATTCATAGCAACAAGATACTTTCTAGCTTATGTTGTATTGTTTTTCCATTGTAATTTTTCAAGATTTCAGCCATTCTCTGTGCAGATGTGGGATTTTTTTTTTTCTGAGATCAGCAAATTCCTGATGATTATTCAGATCATGAAGTTGCTAATTACACTTGTAGTACCTTTATGTAACTTTTCATGAAACCTAGTATTTGTTATGAATCCATCCTTAGTCTGGTCAATTTTACTTAGATTGCACTGGGAAGATTTATGTCACCTATGGGATGTCACTGCTTCCCATTCCAAGGGACTCTGGAGCCAATACTTTGGATAATTTTAACAAAGAGAGTGCTCAGAAAACCAAGGTTTTAGAAAACCTGTTCAGTTTACCCTGATACTTGTGAATTTATCCCAGGCAGCTCATGGGAATTGTCCCTTCCATAAGGGTGGAGGGAAAGGACTAAATGCAACAGTGGACCTACTACCCAAAGTGGAAGAGGAGAGATTTGCAAGAAACAAACCCATATTTTTTTGGTTTTGTTTATTTGATGCAGCATTTTCACAAAATCTTAAAAACTGTGTCATTCTGAAAACCCCATTAGAATATCAGTTGTGAGAAGAGATCCTCTTTATCGTTAAGTGTTAGCTTGAGTTTGATGTTGTATTAATCAACCATAAACTTCTTAGCTACCCAAATTACAGATGAATTTCTCTAATTTCCAGCACCACTCTGTCGTGCACAGCAGCAGATGTGCAAGTCTCCGATGAATGCCTTCATCTGTAGTACTTGGAATTTGGGATTCCAGACAGGGGAATTTGAGCTCCCAAGCAATATTTAATGTAAAAAAAGCAATAATTATTTGTGTGTATTTGAAAAGTTCACCTTCCTGGCAACTTTACTGAACTGAATTCCCAGTACATTAATTTTGATAGGAAACTGTCATTAGCAAATAAATGAAGAGTTGAAGTCTGGTTGTGTTTCACCCAGTATTGCCATTTTTTTGTTCACCAGGGGCATAGGGAATCCAGTGTTGGTGCTAAAGGATCTCAGAGCTTCAACAAGATATTTCCCTACAAAGATTCATTCTAGTGTTTTGCTCATTCTGCCAGGGTCTTCTGAAAACAAATCTGTTCAAATTTGTTCTGAAAACAGATCTGCTCAGGAAAAAATTAGTCAGTAACAAAAAGCAAGAGCAACCATCTATCCTGGAAGTACTTACATTGTTTCTTAGATTCTCTGTTACTCTGGTTTCTTTCAAGGCTAGGGTTATAAATCTCTTCATTATTACTTTACTCTAAGAGAAAGGTTTTAGACTTCGATGTCTTTTTTAATAATGGGTTTAAAGAATTATTATCCACACTGTATCTAAAGGAGATATTATAGCAGTGTAGCTTAGCAAGTAATTTGTTTCTGAGTAAGATGAATCATGGATTGTTTCCTAGTGAGAAACATGGATTCAAACTTATTATTGTTGGAACAGTATATTATATGGGAGGCTGCTGTCCAAATGAGTTGTAAATTCAGTGTATTTGAACCTGTGTCAAGTGACTGACCAATTGAAGGTGAAGCTCAGATGCTGTTAAATGTAATTCTGATAGTCCTATTATTATTTTATTATGCAAAAGCATTCACAAATACCAGAACTGTGAGCCTTGATGTGATGTTAGGCAATGTGGTAGAAGGTATAGCATAGCTGTTTGTGTTTTATTAGTGTAGTTGACCCTGCTTTGGCCAGGAGGTTGGTCTGGAGACCTCCCAAAGTCCCTTCCAGACTGGATTTTCTTATGATCCTCTCTGGGGTGTGACAGTGAGGGGCAGGCCATGGTTTCCTGGATGGATGAAGAAAAAACTGCAAATAACTGAGAAGCAGCTGAATTAAACCATTCTGGAGCTGGCAGCAGGGGCAGAGGGTGGGTTCTGACGCCAGCTGCGGCTCACAGAGCTCCCACCCACAGCACAGCTGGAAGGCAGCACCAAGGGGTGCTGAGTTATTGCTAACACCCTGCAAGGGGAGCTCAGGGGCTCTGCTCAGCCCAAGGAGCTGCTATGAGCTGCTGGTTTGGAAAGCAGGGCTGGAGCACAGGACTTCTTGTGGAAGGACACAGCAAACAGATTAAATTTTAAATTTGATCTCTCTGGTTGGGGTGGGAAAGGCTAGATGTGATTTAGGCATCCATGTGTCTGATTGTCTCTTAATCCCAACCCTAAAAGCTCTCTAATGGGCATCTCTGAAAAAAGTCTGTGCTGAAGAAAGGCCAAACTATACTGTGAGCAGCAGGATCCATGAATCCAAGTCTCCTCTGTCTTTGGACAGTAAACCCCAGGAGCACCCACACCACAGTACTTCCAAGGCCCTCACACTGCACCTCAATCTTGCCTTCAATACCTCTAAGGTCTCCAAATAACCTCCTACCCTTCTCTAGCACAGCCAGCTCCTGCCAGGGCTCCACACCACCATCTCTCCAGTTTATGCTGTGTACATGATGCCATTCCACCTGCTTCTTTTGTCTGGAGTTCTGTGATACTTCACAGATTTTTCTTTCTCTTTTTTTTTTTTTCAGTGGCGGATGGAATTAATTATTGTCCTAAGGCAATATTTCACCTGCCTATTTCTATTTGTAAGCTAGTATGGTCTTCAGGGATATATGCTTTCTTCCAACTCATAAATCTGGATGAAAATTAAAAACCATGCAGGAGAAATAACTGTCTTTTCTATGATTAGTGACCTTGCATTTTTTTTTCAGAGGTTCACCATATTCACAGCAAGAATAACAATTCTTCACTAACAACTGTATCAGGTTCTCTCTTAGTTTGATTTTGATCAGTCTGTGAAAGATTACCGTGTTTTATTTGTTTTTCAGTCCTCTGAAAACATTTAGGTTGGTGAGAAGACTGCAAAGAAACATTAGACAAGGAGTGTAATATTCACGGTTTGGTGAAGCTTTAGGAAGGGAAACCTGCCCCATGTGCTGTGGGGTGCAGTCTGTGGAAATTTTGATTTTTGATGTATTATTTTGCTAGCATTAGGCTAAAGAGGCAGGTTTTATCCTTCCCTTGTGAGCTGACTCATACATTGTGGATGCACCAGTTACGTATCTGCAATTAATACTGAAATTAGTTGATTTTAAGAAAGAGAATTAATTTGGCTATTGAAGATTTCTTTGTGGGGATTGTAAAGCAAATACAGAGGATAAGGTTCCAGATTTTTGGGTGGTCCAGCTCATCCACAGCTAGTGGCAATGTCCTTCAGGAGCAGTGGCAGCTAAATCAGGATAGAGCAGACTGGAGAAACCTTAACTAGGAAATGGATAGTGAGTACAGATGGCATGAGAGCAGTGAAATGAAAAGGTGGCATTAATATAATCCTTTTCCCCATTATTTAGGATCTTTTAAAATGAATGTTGTTTTCATCCCAGCATCTCATATGCTACTTCATATTTTTCTTTTTAATTTTAAATGTTTGTAAGTTTTTACTGTATTAGCTGAGTATGCTATTTATTACAAGTTTTCATTTAAAAATGTACCATATCAGAAAACCCCAGAGCATCAACTACCTCTAAACTCCTGGTTTTCTGGGACCATGTAAAACCTTTGACACTTCTGGTTGGATACTCTGAAATATCCCCCATGATTAGGGAGAATCAATATCACAGATATTCATGCGAAGTGTTAAACATAATGAACTGGTTAATTCTGTTCTGTGAAAATCAGTTCTTAAGTGATGATTAATCTGATTAGATGCAAACCTTGCCTTCTTTTCTTTGCTTTTACCGGCTATACAAAACCTTGGAATGATGGTTCTGCAGTTAAATGCAGACTGGAAGGGATCTCAGGATCCCTTTTTAGTTCAAAATCCTTCTCAAAGGAGGGCCAGACCAGGTTACTCAGGACTCTGGTTTTGAAATACAGCCATGATGGAGAGGAACTGCACAAGTTCCTTTAGTGGGTGCTGCCATCTCCCACCAAAATCATCTCTTCTGCAGGCTCAATGAACTCTGCTCTGTCATAGACACATTTTATGAAAAATCCTATTGCCAGGATTTTTCCCCTGAGAAGCTGAGGAGCCTCAGGAAAGAAATGTAAACAATAACTATCTGCTGCTGTGGAATGCAACAGGTGCATCTTTGATTGGTCCATGTGGATTGTTTCTGCCTAATGACCAACCATGGTCCAGCTGTCTCGGACTCTCTGAGAGTCACAAGCTTTCGTTATTCCATTCCATTCTATTCTTGCTAGCCTTCTGATGAATCTTTTCTCTCTATCCTTTTTACTATAGTTTTAGTATAGTATTTTAGTATAATATATATCATAACATAATAAACCAGCCTTCTGAAACATGGAGTCAAGATTCACGTCTCTTCACCCGTCCCTCGAGTCCTCCTCAAACACCGCAACACTGCTCCCTCAGTTTCCCCACAGGGTAGGTGTTCCAACCCAGACCATCTCTGTGCTCCAGGCCAGACCATCTCTGTGCTCCAGCCCGGACCATCTCTGTGCTACAGCCCGGACCATCTCTGTGCTCCAGCCCAGACCATCTCTGTGCTCCAGCCCGGACCATCTCTGTGCTCCAGCCTGGACCATCTCTGTGCTCCAGGCCAGACCATCTCTGTGCTCCAGCCCAGACCATCTCTGTGCTACAGCCCGGACCATCTCTGTGCTCCAGACCGGACCATCTCTGTGCTGCAGCCCAGACCGTCATCTCTGTGGCCTCTGCTGAACCCCTCTAGCTGATCAGCACTGCCAAACTGATCAGTTTGAATGCTGTTAAGAAAACGGTCATTGTAGAAGCATACATTGACTGCAAGTCCATTTACTTAATGCCTCTGTGTTCATTTAGGGATTTCAAGAATTTTAAAATCCACAGTAACTGCAACTTTTCTTTTTTTCATACCGGAAAAGACAAATTATGTTGTTCTTGAAGAATAATTTAGGTGATTGAATAACATCTTCATTGAATATAGACTTTAAAAGACTACATAAGCAAAATTTAGGAAAATAAGTATTTTTTTATACCAAAAAAATGTAATATATTCATTAGCTTAGGGTTAAATATAGATTTCAAATAGTTAAAACATATCCAATGCATTAAAAATCTAAAATTCATCCAATTGGTGCTTCACTAAATTATAAAGTACAATAGATTGCAAAACCTAAAAAAAGGACAGAGTCTTCTCCCAAAGACTGAAAAAGGTGGAAAACAGGGACCTAATTGTTGGCACTGTGTCAGTAGAGAGACAATGGATGCTTGTTCTATTATTTATATGAGCTCTCTGCTTGGCAGATGCCACTGCAATAACCCTTTATTTCAAGTATAGAAAAAATAGAATTTGCTTTCCTTTATAATCACACAATGCAAAATACTAATGAAAATGTTGGATTTCCTGTAGCTGGGAAGAAAGTATTGTCCTAATCTGCTTTCAGTTAGCAAGAAGCTCTAATCATTCCAGTCACATAAAACAAGAGAGAATTTTTAAAAACCCACATCTTTTTATTCTCTGAAACAGAAGAGAAAGGAAAATCAAAGTGTTTATGTATAATTTTAAAAGGTGAATCTAACTTTTTACTTCTTTTCTAAGGTATATACATTGCTATGTTGTATCCAACTTTGGTACGTGCACCTTGCAACCAGACAAAAGTTGGGTGTTCTTTAGGACAACAAAAAAGGGTTCTTATAAATTGTAATGTGTAGGGGCTGGAGGTGCCTGTGCACCCCTCTGTTTTCAGTGTTGTAGTCTTAGATCTGTCCTCTATAATATGGATTATAATTATAAAATCTAGACTAGAATCACAGAATGGCCTGCCTGTTCCAGTGCCTCACCACTCTCACAGATTTTAAGATTTTTTTTCCTAATATCCATTTTAAACCTGCCCTCTTTTCAGTCTGAAGTCACTCCCCCTTGTCCTGTCACCACGTGCTCTTGCAAGAAGTCCCTCTCCATCTTTCCCTTCCCAGTATCTACTGGAATAAAATTTCTGTAGGCCCTTCTCATTTATTTTCTATTTGAGAATGTTTTATTCAAATCTTGTTTAAAGAAAGTTCTTGAATGTTCATTAAATCAGTCTTTAATCAACCTTTAGGTTGATTTGAGTTCTTTTCCCCACATGTGCAGTCCCCCAAGATAAATTCAGAGACAAAAGACAAAGCCAGGTGGCACTTGTTCTTCTTGCATTTACCCTACGTGAAGGCTCACCCATGAAGTAAGTTGTTAATTATAATTATTTATTTGTGTAATTGATCATGTGAACCACAAACTTCAGCTCAGGACAGTTGCCCCAAATGAAATTATTGTTCTTTGCCCTCTGGCCACACCCTGGCTTTTGCTGACCATTTTAGTCCTTTCCCCCTGAAGAATTTTCACCTCTGGTTGAGGTTTTTAGAACAAGTGTGCCTCTTCCAGTCTCCTGAACAAATGTCTACATAAGTAATTTCATCTTACTTGCCAAATTTCCCTGACAATTTCAGCCGAATATGGTCAGGACAGATGACTTTCTCCACAACATCTCAGTGAGGAAACCATTGGGGACAGGGAGAGAAAAGCAGAGTCGAAATGTGTATTTCAGAACACAGAGATCTCATTTCTGCTGCTTTAATTAGACTGAACTTGCATGTCAAGTGAAAACTGAAATAAGAACTTGGAGGCATTTAACCAGTAGATGGAAGCCTCCCACCCAGGTGCCTTTGGATCAGCAGCCATGAGCGCTCTGTGCACTTTCCCTGCTGGCCCCAGCACCAGAGCCAGCATCATCTCCCAGTCAGGTTTGACATGTCAGTCTGACTGCTCTTGAAGAATTGTCACTGAAGCTTCCAGCCCTGGTAGGAAACACAATCCAAAATGCACCCCAGCTTGACCTCACCTCATAACACACAGTAAATGGTCAATAAACCACCTTTGCAGGGCACTGGAAGAAAAGGATTCACACTCCCACTATGAAAGGCTGTGCACAACACAGCCCCATGTTCCTGAAGGCCTCTTCTCCATCATGCTTTCAAGTCATTTTGTTCAGAGATCCCTTAATTAGGCAGTATTGGAGGAGAATATATTTTTTAAAAACAGTGGGTTAAACAAGACAACCCTACAGAGATGGTCATGCAAATTTAACCATGCATTAAAAATCAACCCATTTATTTGCATAAGCAGGGCAACTATCCACCTCTGGGCAGTGTGGCTGTGTGTCCTTTCCACAGATGGAGCTGGCAGAGCCAGGCAGCAGAGGCAGCACACAAGGGCCAAAACAGTCTCTTTAAAATGCAACCTGTTAACAGAAGCATGTTAGCAATCCATGTGAAGCCAGTGTGAACTATGAGATACTCCAACACAAAATGCCAACAGCAATCATTGGGTGTGCATTATTTTCTGCTCCAGCCCAGGCTCATAACTTGCCTGGCATCAACTGTGTCCCCCACAGTGGTGGGGAAGCAACACAGTCTGTTCTGGCATTAGACCTGATTTCAGGGGGCACCACTGTGGGGTTGGGGAAGACCAATCTCAGCTTCATACAGTCACTCACTGATTTTCCTGGAGCCAGTGTGGTGGATGTCACCCCGGATTTCTTCAAGTAGAAACAGTCACTAACCATTGGTGGGTGGCACGAGGTTAAACTCTGCTAGTGCAGGTAAGAAATAACCTCCTTTTCTTTGATCCTGTAGAAAACCTTCTTTGGTGCACCATGAGATGAGGTATTTTACTGTAGGGCACCTGAGCCTTTTTGAAGCCCCCTCTCACATGAATTTGTCCCGGTGCCTTCTGTCACCAGGGAAAGGTGCAGATGGCCAAGCATCTGTGTAAGGGCAGAACAAGCACCAAGCATCCTTACTGGCATCTGATTTTAACCCAAATAGTTGTGGTTTAGGAAGGAAAATTCTTTTAAAAACTGCTGTAATTGATGTCTGGGGTTAGCAATGCCTTGAGCTGCCAGTGAGCCTTGGCACATGATGTAGTCTTTTTGTGTTCAGACCTCTTTATTCCTCTGTAAGCAGCTCATCCCCTCTTGCATAGCCCCAAGCACACAGATAGATCTAGGCTAATGGAAGAGTGAGGTTAATATAAAAAGGAACCTCTAAGTTGTTTCTATTTCAAATCTCTCACCACGTCAGGATGTTCCTCTTCTGGGAACAGGATGGGATGTCTCCCATTTTTCTTTTAATTCTCATCCCTTTGGAAAGATTAATTCCTACTTGGAATTTTCTCTGGGGATGTATGGAACATGCATCTTGCCTTTTGGCTGACTGACACATTAGATCTGATTAGTCACTTGCCCTTTAGCTGGGAATAAATAGCAGACAATGTCAGAGTGGGACTATAGACTGGTGTGGAGTAACACCAAATAGTAGTTATTAGGTGTGCTTCCTCTAAGAAATATTTAACTACATTTAAGACAGTACAGAAACTTTTCAAAAAAGCACAACATTCAGTTACTGGATATGTATATATCTCACAAAAGCAAAACCCCAGAGTTAATAGTTGAACAATTTTCTTTCTTTAGTAGAGTCTTTTTCAAACATTGCCAGTATTATTTTTGTACTAATTATCATAAATATTATGTAGTTTTTAGATGAGTGTGAGTATAGGAATTTAAATGAGTTTGGATATGTTACATGGCTTTATAAGAAAAGAATCAAGATTCACAATGCTGTTCTGTGAACCTCACCTGTCAGGTAGGAACATCAGCAACAAAGAGAGTTCAATACATAAAAGGTGTATTTTTAACTTCTTTCTTGAAGTAGCTCAGTTCCTGCATAATTGTGGTGCATTATTTTCATTTGCTCCATTAATAAAGCACAAACCCAGGGAAAATGGAGCAGATAACAGTGGTAAAGTGGCAGTAGCAACACCCTTAGCAAGTTTCTGAAGCTGCGCTGTCGGTGCTGATGCCCATGGCAAATGTGATGTGAGCCCAGGCTGCAGCAAGCAGTGCCCCTCCTGCACTGCACTCCTGTCCCCAGGGTGCAGATCACTCCTGCTATGGAACAGCAGCAATTGGCTCCTGCTCTGCATTGTCAAGCAAGGGATGACAGACACGGAAAGATGCTGATCATTCAGCTGGGTGCTGGCTCTCTGCCCAAATCCCTTTTTTCTCACATGCATGCAGAGATCCAGTAAACATTGCAGAGTTTGGTATTATTGGTATAACTTGGTGTTTGTTTGCATTCAGACACATACTCAAGCTCTCCTCTGCATGTGGTCTGTGTTCCAAGAGTTTGCTCTTCTCTGCCTCATAAAGGAATGCTCTTTGCCATCATTGTTGTGTACATTCTGAATTGTATCCTGGGTTGTTGCATAAACAGCATCTCTGAAGTCCTGGTCCACTGCTAATAAAAGTTTTCTTTCCCACTGTCTGCTAAGAGTCCTTTCTTCCACCCTGACAGCTTGGGGGATAGAACTGTTGTATGAAATACCTTCTGTGCCTTAGGTGTGCCTTTGTTGAGCCAGTGAAGATCAATACATGAAATTCCCACACTGAAACACATCTGCAAAACCTGTCTGTTGGTGCTGCATTGGCCACAAAGCTGGCTGTGGGATGCCCTGCCATTTCAGCTGCCAGAAGAAGCCACCATAACCAGTCCTTCTAAAGAAATCTGGACACATCTTTGATTTTGGAGATTGCTTGGTCCAATTCTGACTTGCATGACTGAGTACACCTATGTGGTAAATTTCAGAAATGTATGTAGTGATCATATAGTTTTATTCATATTCATCACAACAGAGCTTAAATAAATACTTTCATTCATGTTTTTAAATGACTTAATGCCTCAGCTCTCTTGCCTTTATGTGCTGTAGCAGTGTATTTGTTTTTATTTTACTCTGTACTTAGCATGGTCACTGGTCTTGTCAGCAGATATAGAAATGCTAATGTAGAACTATAAGATGAAGTTCTGCTCTATTTTATGAAAGTACTGAAAATCCTGAAATAGTTGCAGTGGGGGACATGGTAGGAGTGCAACCAAAACCTCACACTGGTGATGTCATCCTGGGAGTGTGTCCAAAATACTGTCACTGCCAGGTGAGGCAAGGCTCCAGCTTTACTTCTGCCTCTGAAAGTCCAAGATAGAAAAGGCAACACAGCACTCCTTCCTCAGGCAGAGGAAGAGAGTGTCTAAAAGCCCTAGGAGCATCAGGTCAGCATAGTTTTGCATTTCAGGACACACACATTGGTGGAAATAGAAGTTTCCTACATGTACAGAAAGCAAAGTTGATCCCAGAGAAGCTTTCATTTACTCCTATTTATATTCTGACAGTTTGAAGATGAGTTCACCCTGGGCATCCACTGTATATGAAAAATTTAGTATGAGATATGTTACTTTTTTCGTCTTCCTTTTCAGGGTAACTGGCCTAGTAGCCAAGTAAAATAGAATGTATTTTGATTTTCATTTTCGCACCGTTCCTTTCTGGTCTTTTCTGACGTTTCATAAGCAAGCTAGGCATGATCCATTAGAGAGGGCACACTGCTGGCTGAGAAACTGCACTCATAAAGTAGCTTTCAACATCTTACTGTTCAACTGAGAGGCCATTTCAAGGACTTCACATGGATCTGTACTGAGACCATTAATATTAATTAGAGAAAGGCTAAAAAACATGTATGAAGAGTGTGCATGAGTCTAGACAGATATTGGGACAACTTTGGCTGAAAGAAATCAGACTTCAGATACAACACTTGCAAATACTGAAGGGGTTTGAAACCTCTGAGATAAAACTGGTGTTGTGAAGTATTGCACTTGGAAAAGAGGGATTAAATGAGCAACTGGAAAGAAAGTAAAACAATTCCTTTAGCATGAGAGCTCTGTAAGAGAAAAACAAATCACATTGCATTATATTTCTACCTGATCATGAGGAAACAGAATGACAAGTTTTATGGTACATTACATGTCTTCTAGCTGTGGATCACTAATGGGAATTAATTATTCTTTAGACAAACTTTGGAGGCCTCACATGTAGAAACTCTATGTGCAGCTACAGATACATGTCAAAACATCCTTCATTACGTGCCAGTGATTTTTATTACCAACTAAACCATTTTGGTTTAGGAAATTTTTTTTGCTATGCACAAAATGATCACTGCAATTTATTCTAGAAATTTAGAAGAGTACAAAAAGAAGAACACAGAAAGAAAGCAGAATGGGCCTTCTGATTTGATTAGTCATAAAGATATGACTATAAAGATATACATATACACATATAAATAAGTTTATATTATTTATTGTTGTCTTTTTTATGTTCACAGGGCTACAGCTACTCATAGGGGCCAAGTTATATTCAAGGATGCCTTAGCACAACAGCTGTGTGAACAGGGAGGTAAGAGTCACCATAATTCTAAAAATATCCGGCAAATGTGGTTTTCCATTGTACCTGCATGTCAGTGTTACTCTTCATGAAAGCTATTCTATAGAAAACCTCGAATCAGGATCTTATTTACATTCTTGAAACTGATTTTCTTTGGCTTCATGTTTCCCATTCTATCCAGGAATCCCAGTTTTTCTCTCTGCTAAATGTTGGGGAATATACAAAACTTTAAGTGGCATTATGCACATGCCTGAAATCAGCCTGTAATAGCCAACATTTCTTTTCTGTCAGAACCACGAACTGAGTCTTAACCCTCAATGTATTAACTTTAAGCAATATGGCTGCAGCAAAAGCTTTGTTTACTATCCAGCTCACACATGTACATATGAAAAATATGCCTTCCCCTTTTGTGAAAGTAGGCCATTGAATTTTTGCCTGTCACATTCAACATTTGATCATTTTTATAGCTAAGCAAAATGTTTGACTTACACAAACCTTAAAAATCTAATTGTTTTCACAGCTTACCCTTTCAATGAATAACCTAAAAAATAAATGTCCTGTTGTCATCTGTTGTCTACAAACAGTACTTTGCTTTGAACCTGCTTCATTAAGACAGTGAGAAGTAGAGAAGGTATCCATCATTTTTGGTACAGGAGAGAAAGGAATTTCCAGTTATATCAGCAAAATTCCAGTGATATTCCTATGTGAAAAGAAACAATGAAACATGGGCCAAATGATTTAAAATAAAGATTTTAAAATGGGAAATGTGTTGTCATATTAACACACAAGAGAAAATCCCATAAAACACATCTCTTGGGGGCATTAGAGCTATAAGGTTGGGGTTTTTTCTCTATGAGTTTGGCAATATGGCTTTTGCAATAAAAAGCTGAACATTATTTCAGGAGCATAAATTGAGTTATTCATATAAGGTATCAATAGTAGCTCTGTGACAATGAGGGAAAAATATTTCAATTTTCAACTTCAATATTCAAGTTTTCACCTTTTTTGTAGCTCAATAGAAGTAAGAGGAGGGATTCAGAGAGGTGAAAAAAAGTCAGCTAGCAGGCTAGGATGTTAGTTGTACTTTGGGGGAATTAGAAATATGTGACACAGTGCTGGCAATGAGATGGGAGTGTTATGGTGATCTGGATGGAAAGTGATTGGGCCAGCCACCTTTTTTGCTCTGAGGAAGCAGGAACATTTGGATAAATTAAGAGGAGGTAATTGTGCACCTGTAATGGGAGTGTGAAGTGTAGTGTTTCAGTGACTGGTGGGTTTGGGGACCTGGAACAGAAGTGTTGGCAGGATCATCATTTGGGATGTGCTGAGGAGGATGGGGAGGGTATCTCACACAGGCTGCTTGCTGGATGGATGTGAGTCAAGAGTGGAAAAGAGAATATGCAGAGTAATCAATGTAAAGTGACAGAAACCAGAAGAGAAACAGATTAAATTCTCCAAGGCATAACTGCAGAGTGAGCACACCTCAGCCAAAGACAGTCTGGGGCAGCCAGAACAGGTAAGGAAGGGAGAGGGAAGTAGGAGTCATATGATGGCAGTGACCAAGAGCTGGCAGTGACCACGATGGTGAAAGCTATGCACAAGCAAGCTGAATGGGAATACATGACTGTCAGTGTCAGAACTGGCAACATGGTCAAGAAAAATACAGACAAAGCATTTCTCCCTGCTAGAAGAAAATACCTTGGTAATCAGAGGGCAAGCTGGTAGATATCCATCTATACAGACCTGACAATCCTTCTTCAGACATTCTGTTCACTGAGATTTTAGTGGGAGAGCTGACAAAAGAAATTTTTGTTCTTTCACCCTTCTCTGCTTTACAGTTCTGTAATTTTGGAGCATAACCTAACCTCAGATCAACATTTTAACAACACTTATGTTGGTTAGAACAGTAAGTCCTAATGTTACTGTTTGCTGTCCCTGAGTTCACAGGAACTCTGCAGAACAAGGAGAAAATAGAATTTGGGTATGGTTGTATTCAGAGTAGAAAGGACGCTGAGATGTCCCACTGGCTGCTCAGCTGTGACGATCCCTTTGCTGCCTCCTCCTCCCATCCAGCCTCTGATGGCCATGTCCTGCACCAGCTCCCTGAAAAGGCCTTCAGCTTCCCTACCTTGCCACAGTCTCCCAAATCCTTACAACTTTTTTTGTTTCCCATGATTTTCCCAGCAATTCTCTTTGCTTTATACGCAGTCACTTCAGAGACATCCTAGATTTATCATTCCCAAAGTGTGTGTACTGCAGTACCTCTGCAACCCCTGGATTTGGCTTAGGCAAGGATGACCCAGAGGTGCTGTTCTGTGAGCAGTGGACAGCATCTGACAACTGTAGCAGTGATCAGATTTCCCTGCAATACTGATGTGCAAAATTCTCAGTTTTTTCTTGACTGTTGTCCCACATTTTTACCCTCACCATGGCTTCTCCCTCCTTGGTTTCCTAGCTCAGTTGTTTCCTTGACTTGGATATTCAACCACTGCATTGCCCATTACCCCTGCTCNGTATAGAGGCAGGAATTCTTCACCATGGAAGAATTCCTGCTGATTGAGGTACTACTCAGTGCTAGTAAGGATGACAAAACCAAAGNCCATGGCTTCTCCCTCCTTGGTTTCCTAGCTCAGTTGTTTCCTTGACTTGGATATTCAACCACTGCATTGCCCATTACCCCTGCTCGCACCCCTTCCAGGCTCTCCTCTGCCTTTTTGTTCTTATTTCTTCAGCACAGTGTGCATTGCATTAATCTCTAACCACCGCTTGCTATTATCATCCTTGTACTATTAGAATTAATTTTCCTATTCAAAGAAAAGAGGTTTTCTTTGAAGTAAGCCTTACTTCATTTATTTTCATCAACACCACTCATGTAAACAAAGGATTCTTTCAGGAAGAATTAGTGAATTTATTTAGATGCAAATATCATATTAATATATATGCAAAACAGCAAGGTAGATTGATATAAATGAGGTTTTGTAGTCTGTTTCTTGCCCTAAACATTACTATACTTAAATCATGCACTGAATGATGTGACATATTAAGTAAAGAAAAATAAAACCACAGGGCAACTTCATAGATTTATTACAGGACATCTTCTTAATAAGTATGTTCACTAGAGGTGATACCAGACTTCCTAATATCTAGTAAAAAGGATATACATGAAGATGTGAAAGTAGCAAGGAATCTAAAAAATCATGTTTACTGTGGTTGTCCACACTCAGATGTACA